>VDFB02163925.1:0-11572 GCA_007258455.2 Sequoia sempervirens
TAATAGCTCTTTTACAATTTCTAGCAGAAGAAAGAAGATTTAACTACAATTCTTGCACCCACAAAGAGCAATAATCTCTTTGAAGTCTCCAAAATGAGTTTAACCTTAAGGACAAAAAAATATAACAAGAAGACATTAACTATAAATTAATCATCTATGCAAAACACCCATGTAAAAAAGAGTATATAACCCCACAAACTTCATTGAAAATTCGAGCTGCATCACCTCACACTAAATATTATAAAGAAATAGAGAAATTGTAAAAGAGGTATTAGAATAAAACTAATGTGTGTGTGTATATATATATATATACATATGTATATATATGTGTACATATGTATATATAAAAATATAACAAGAAGACATTAACAATAAATTAATCATCTATGCAAAACACCCATGTGAAAAAGAGTATAACCCCAAAAAGTTCATTGAAATTTTGATCTACATCACCTCACACTAAATATTATAGAGAAATAAGGAAATTGTAAAAGAGGTATTAGAATAACACTAATGTAGTTATCTATATATATGTGTGTGTGTGTGTGTGTGTGTATACATATGTGTACATATGTATATATATACATGTATGTATGTATGTATGTATATATATACATGTATGTATGTGTATATATATACATGTGTGCAGATATGCATATATGCATAAATATATGTATCTATGTTTTACTAACAACCCTGTTACAATTTCCCCATTTTTGTATAATACTGAATGCTAGATAATGCAGCTCCTTTTATACAATTTCTCTATTTGTTAGGAGGCTACAAAGATTATGGGCACCAAATTGAAATAAAAAACATGGTAGCTCAATCAATGTGCAAATGTATATATATGCAAACATAGGAATAAATTATGTAGCCACTCACAATCTATACCATCGTATTTGTAAGGATTTGAATTTGATCAATTAGAAAGATACCAAGGGTCTAATTGTACAAAATGTGTATAGCAACAAAGATCCATAGAGTATATATATATATGTATCTATACACACACACACACACACACACACACACACACACACACACATACATATATACATGCATATATTGTAAATCCAAGCTACATTATTTGGCATTAAATATTATAGAAAAATAGGAAAATTGTAAAAGAACTATAAGGAAAACACTAAAGAATGACATACATTTGATTCTTAAGTACCAACCTACTAGATCTTATAGTTGTTACATAGACTGCTTGTCTTGCACTAATATGTTGCATGATATTCTTTTTCCCGTTGTCCACCTTTCACATAATATGCATATTTTTGGATAGGCCCTTGCTTGGGATGTGATTGAGTTTATCTATGTCCATGTTTGGCCTTATACCCGTTACTATAGGAGCAATTGTAGTTGAATGTTGTTTCTTTGCTCAATAAATATGGTTATGGTTAGTATTTTTATTGCTTCCCATTTATTGTTTTGGTTATTTGTTTGCATATGTGTTGTTGGACACATTAACATAGGACCAATTGTAGAATATGAACATGTTGGATATAAAATTAGTTTGGTGGCTTATAAGTGTTATTGTTTCTAATATCTCTTTTATCTATTCAATTTATCTGTTTGAGGTTTCCGATGGGTTCTTTATCAACTTAACCATGAAGAGGATTTGTCATGCAATATCTCTTACAAATTCTCTATTTGTCTACAAAATTTAGTGGTAGGCAATGTAGCTCAGATTTCTAATTAAGCCTGTGTTGTTGTAGGTAGGTTGTGCAGATTATTGGTAAGTACTCATTGGCTTTACAACTTCTATTTAATATGGGTTTGGTGCCAAAGAATTTAGCTTGAAATTTGAATTAACAAACCAAGTCTTACAGAGCCTACTTGTCTTGTAGGAATATGTTTAGTGTGGGTTTCAGGTCATCTATAATTTAGCTATGATTTTTAAGTGGTCTTTTAATAGTTACTTTACAATTTCCCTAATTTGTCTATAATATTTAGTGGCAAATAATGTAGCTTGAATTTTCAATTGAGAAACCAATTGTTACATATAAATTGGTGTTACACCTTGTCTATATAGTGATAGAATTACAGGTAGAGATGCCTATAGCTAATTTTCATCATAAGGTCTAATACTTTTTATACAATTCTATATTTTTCTTCAATATTTACCAGCAAAGGATGTAGGTTGAATCTTGTATCAATATGTTTCATATATTGTTATCTGTCTATAAGTTTAAAGAAATGGGAAAGATCTTTTTTACATAAAAATATTTAGGATCACATCATATAATTATTGTCATAACCTAATAAATCACAGATGATTGGAAAATGACACTAAACATATTTGTACAAGACAATATTCACAAACAAGGCCTTTAATAACAACAAGAGGATATGTTGCATACTTAGAGCTTTCCAGCAACATGTATAGTTTTTTTGCTGCAATTTGTAGCAAACTAGTGGTAGCTTCATCAAAAGAAATACACCAAAGGCTAGCTAAATGGTTGCATATATGCATACATATATTCTAAATTCGAGCTCCATTATTTGGCACTAAATATTATAGAGAAATAGGAAAATTGTAAAAGAACTATTAGGAAAACACTCAAGAACCACAGGAAATGAGAGAATATTGAAACCCAACATTAAACAGAGCTTTGAAATAGGAGGAAAGAATATCATAAAACATATTCACACAACACAAGAAATATATGTAGAAATTGGATGAATGGTCTTGTATCTTTAACTACAAGAGATAGCAATAGTTTCATTCCTCAATTTTCATTTGGTAATGGTCACAAAACCAAACAACACCATGAGGGAAAGCTAAAGAAAATAAGTATCATCATAAAGAGTTGGGCTTACATAATTGATTTGGCAAGTTGAAAAGAACTTTGTATAGGTGTGGAGGGAAAAATAGTTTGATGGATTTTAAGTGTTCTTCTAATAGTTCTTTTATATTTTCAACTTTATATCTTTAGCTGATAGGCTATTTTTTTGAAGTTTATAATTGTTGAGAAGCCAACATTAAATCATGCAGTATGTGTAACATATTCATAATGCCATAATGGCTCTTTTGAGAATGCAACTAAATCAATATATTTTCTTGCATATTTAGTAGTATACTTTCCCCACTACAACATTGAATATTGCATTTAGTTCTTGTTATGGAATTGCACTACAATTGGTGTATATATTGATTTTTTTTTTCTATATTTAAAAATATACATGTACACAGACATACATATCCATATATAAAAACTAGGATCCCTATGGCCCATTTGATAATGCAAGTAAGCATCCAAAATGGATTTTCCCTCAGTTGAATGGCTGAGAAGGCTTCAAATTCAACTCTTTAGTTGCCTATACTAATACCAAACTGTGGAGTAGACAATATGCTATAAGCAACCAAAAAGGTTTGAATTTGTAGCCTTCCTAGCCGCTTAATTGAAGGGGAAATCAATTTGGATCTTTCTTTCCTTCATAAATTTCGAGTGTAGGAGTTAGATAGTGACAAAAAAATATGCTATACACATGTGTTTAGATATTGTAATGTTTATATAAATAGATATATAGATATGCGCATGTGGATAGATATATCTGCTTATATGTGTGTGTTTATAAATGTGTTGAGAAAGGGGAAATTCAATGCATATATGCACTTAATAATTTGTACAATGCATATATTCTACATTCAAGCTCCATTATTTGGTATTAAATATTATATACAAATAGGAAAATTGCAAAAGAAATATTAGGAAAACACTCAAGCTTGACATATGTTTGATTCTTGAGTATCATCTTGATAGCTCTTATAACTATTACATATATTCCTTGTGTTTTACCAATCTGTTGCATGGTATTCTTTTTCCCTCTTATGTTTGAAGCTCCCTATAACAAATTGGTAATTGTTGTTGTTTTTTTTGTTCGTAAGGCAATAAATGTATATTGATTAAGTTGCATTGTCAAAAGAGTCATTGTTGTGTTGCTTGCATATTGCACTATTGTGAGAATCATCTCCCTTAGATCTATTTTATAACATAATTGAGGTTTCCCAAACTACTATGCTATGGAATCTCTAAGTTGTTTTACATGGTATTTTTCATAAATGTTTTGTCCATAATATTGAGTACCAAGCAATGTAGGCTGAATTTTGAATTAAGCATATGATGTTATATGCATTTTGGACAAACTATTGCACCATATCATTGTTTCCATTACATAGAAAGCTAAAAAACTGCATAAATACACATATATAGAAATAATAAAAGACTACATGGATACACATATAAGCAGCCCCAAAGATAGAGAGATACATATAGGGGTATATTCATTTGCATTTATCATTTTTATTCTTGTTGATGTATCCCCTAGTGTTTGCACAACATTAAAAGTGGATTTCTATTCGTGTTGTATATCGTGTTGTTTCGACAGTATTAAAAGTGGAATGGTTATAAATTGATATTTCTAAGTTGTCTACCAATTACCATTGGGATGTTGCAATATATTAATATTTTTTATTTTATTGTGAAGTAGAGTTGTCAATTAGTGAACTCAAATTGCAACATTTTGTTCCTACAAATAAGTTCCTAGAACTATGTCTACGGAAATGGGCTTTGTGGATGGGTTTGTAGAGCCCCCTAATATTGATTTGTTGGCAGCCCCCATTAGTGCCACTGCAGAGTTCAACTCTGAGGGTGTGCTCCCCCGACCTCTAGATCTTGATTCCGTAAGTATAATTTTCCTTTTTGTTATACCTATTGCAAATTTGGCATTATTGTTTCTAGTTTTCTTGGCTTTAAGGTGTATATATACATGGGTCATCTTGTAAAAGCATATAGATGTGGAAGTAGATATGTATTCCTATTTTCTAGCATATAAAAGGATCCCTTTCATGTATATGTACATCTGTATGTATATGTATGTATATATATCTATATGTATATGTGTATGTGTATGTGTATGCATATGTATATGTATGTATATGTGTATATATGTCTATATATATATATGTATATGTATGTATATATGTATATGTACATGTATATGTTTGTATATGCATATGTATGTATATGTATGCATGTATGCATATGTACATGTATATGTGTATGTATATGCATATGTGTATGTCTATGCATATGCAAAAACAAATACTATAATATGATAGATCAGATATGAAGACAATAGATTTTTCCCATTTCCTATGAAATCAATGGCACAATGACAGCTATTTTGATAATGCAACTTAATCAAAGTATACTTTCTAACACTACAACAATCAATGTGTATATGTATATGTATATGTATGTATATGTATATATGTCAATGTATATATATATATATGTATATATGTATATATATATGTATATGTATATGTATGTATATGTTTGTATATGTATATGTATGTATATGTATATGTATGTATATGTATGCATGTATGCATATGTATATGTGTATGTGTATGCATATGCATATGTATGTATATGCATATGTGTATGTGTATGTATATGAAAAAAAAAATACTACAGTATGATAGATCAAATATGTAGACAATAGATTTTTCCCATTTGCTATGAGATTAATGGCACAATGACTCTTTTGACAATGCAAATTAATCAAAGTATAGTTTCTCACACTGCAATATTCAATATTGTATTTACTCTGTCTGCCCACATTTACTTTGCTTTCTCCCATTGTGCAGCAACCATAGAATGCATTAAGCCTTGTGCGAACAAACACTTGCCATCTAACCCCCTTATACTGAGGCTGCCAAGTCCTATATGTATTTGTATGTATATGTATGTATATGTATGCTTATTTCCATGGTGGCTCCTAGTTCTCTGAGTCTCCACTGGCTAGAGGGCCAATTTAAAAGCAAGTGGTCACATGATAAGCTTCCCTCAGGATATATCTTGAGCATAGCAAAATTTTTGTCATGTCGACTGCAAGACTTGGGAATTAAGTGATCATTATGAGGACCACCATTGAAGGTGGTAATTACAATTGTTATGTTAATAAACATCGTGCCATGGATGTATTGAAATACAAAATTCAATATGATAAATACTAAAATGATGTTGAGATTAATGTTGAGGCTCTTGATATATGCTACCTAATGTTTTTGTTGATGTGTCCAATTTCTTGCATACAATAGTACAAGTTTTAGATAAAGAGCTAATGCCATCAACTAGCTCAACAAATGTTGGTCAAGAAGAAAATGGCTCTTCAAAATTTTCATCATTTATTCCTTCCTTACTAAATGCTAGACGAGAGCTGCAAGCAATAAAACATGTCTTGCAAATTGAAGAAAAGGAGTAGAATATCTTATATTGGCCTGAAATTAGCTCTTCTCCTATTAATGAATACAACAATGAAGGTTTATTGTAATGGCCTTTCCAACATTATTCCCCACTGGAGCAACACTTTCTCTTCAACTAAGAAATGTTAAAATTCACTTGCATGAATATGCCCTCCACCTGATAAGATATTTTGACCACAGATTTGGAAAACATGTTAGGTTTAGATATTTTCTCTACAACTTGATTATGAGACATCGCAATGAACAAAATGTCTTTGTTTTTGTTTGGGCAGATCTGGAGGAGAAAATACCCAAGTTTTTTTATTTTTTGGCAATAGCTCCAAGCTACTCCTGACTACCAAATAGCCAAGTAGATGCATTTTGGCACATCATTGTGTGGGACCCATTCCTTTTGGAACTCTTGTCAAGCCCAACTAACCACCATGATCAAATAGCTTGGCATACCCACTCTTTTTTTTCACTTTGAGCTATGTAGACACAAAATGGGTTGGCCTAAAAAAAAATTCTCTTTTGTAGCTCATTTAGCAATGGAGCCTTCAACAAAAATGCTGATAGATAGTGTTGTTCAGAATCCACATATAACATCTTTATATTTGCATCATAGATTCTCAATTTTGCATATGGAGATGATCGAAATATCTTTTGCATGAAAAATATTATTGGTATAGTTATGAATGGAAACATCATGGCTCTGCACATGTGCATGGTATTTTATGGCTTCTAGAAGCTCCTAACATGGACACTCTTGATTGGTCCAATGACCAGGATGTTACCATGGCAAGGGACTTTTTTTATAGGTATATTTTAGATTGGAATCCACGTTTCCCTACACAAAGATTGCTTAGAATGTATCATTGTTCTGAAGAAAACCCGTGCTTGCTTACCATGAGCCAAATCCTTACGAATGATCCAATCATAGATTATGAAGAGTTTCTAAACACAGTTCAAAGGAACACAAAATGCCTTGAATAAACTTATTTAAGGAGAAAAGGAGAGAATTTGTAGTGTCAATATAAAGCACCTTGGCAGGAACAACTTATGTCTACATTGACATCTGATGTTGAGTCTAACAAATTCTACAAACTAGAAAGAAATGATGATCACCTAAATATTCATAGCCTTTCCATGCTTTCAATTTGTCGTGTCAACGTTGACTACCAACCATTTGTTTCTAGGAAAATTGTTTTGAATTATATTTCTAAATGTGCAGCTAAATCTGAAAAAAATAAAAAATTATCTTGATATGTTGAAAAGACTTGCAAATACAAATATAGTTGAGGAGAGAGCACTGGCTGAATATCAAAATTTCATGAAGAATATTCTCATGGAACATGACATCTCTGCATGGGAGATGTGCAATATGTTACAAAAATTGCCTCTTCTTACTTCAAGCTAACGATACGTTCGCTTGAATGTTGGAAAAAATACATGGTTCCATATAAACAAAGATGGTACTGATGAAGAGCTACCAAAAAACTATATTCACTACTATATGTAGAGGCCTCCAGAGCTAGGCGTCGTATCCCTAATTGTCTCAGTCCACCTATATACACACTCACAAAAGTGAAAAAAGGTGAAATGGAGACCAAGGCACCAACCTACAGTTGTCCTTATCTACCCATTATTCAAGACTACTCCCATTGAAGATATCGAGATATTTGAGACATTTTGTTGGACTGAACTTATGTTATACAAACCTTTCTAGAACATACAAACAGATATAGGTCTTCTCAAACAAGAGCTAATATAAAATTGGAAAGCTTTAAAAATGGCTAGTTATCATCCTTGGCATGTTAATAGACTCCCAGTTACACCCACAATTGAAGAAGAACATGATAGTGATACTGATGATTTGAACCATTCACCTTCTATGGATGAATATGAATGGGAAGTTTTCTCTTGGCTTGGTGCTACTACTAAATTTAGTATAAATCAGCTTCAACTATTGGGTAGGTGGGATTTTGATATGAACCATCTATGGACTACAAACCATGTACTTGAATAAATCCATAATATTGCTTTGCAGTTCATCCCATCAGCAAAGGAACAATGTGAGCAAGCTATGGTACATTTTTTTCCTATAGATATGTTAGGCCATCAACTTTCACCAAAAAAATAATTGTCCCTTCAAATAATCCAGTCCCATCGCATGCGACCTTCACCCAGAGCCCCTCTCTGCATGATCATTCAAGGGACAACTTGCACTGGAAAATCCTTTTTGATATAAATTATATTTGACAACAAATAAACACCTATTTTGCTTGATCAAATAGCTACTTTCTCACATTGGGTCCTATAGGTGTTACTGCGTACAACATATATGTGCATCTACAATCCATACAACACTTTGGATTCCCATAAAGGATATGAATCCTTTGCAAGGGTAGCAATTGACAATATTCCAAGAATAATTTAAGTATATTCAATACATTTTGATAAATGAAATGAGTTTTCTAGAACCAAAGTTACTACTTAAAATAGATAGTTGGTTGCGCCAAGTATTCCCAAATAACTAGAGGGAGCCATTTGGTGGTTTTTCTATGATCCTTGTTGGTGATATTTCCCAGTTGCCACCTATCATGGATATTCCTATTTATGCTTCATGATCATCGGTAGTAGCCTTTTGGCACACTTTCATGGTCTCAATATCATTGGACACTATTTTCCGCTAAAAAGAAGATGGCCCTTCATAGAAAAAGTTCCAAGTAATCCTTCTACATATAAGAAAAGGTGAGGTTCTCTATGATGATTGGGAAGAGCTTTTGAAAAAAAAAAAAAATTCTCTCAGCCACATAAAGAGAACAATTTGATGTTGCTACACATTTTTTTGCCACAAATGACTTGGTTGCATTCCACAAAAAAAAAATGATGAAGAAGTTAAATTTACCCATAGCCATTAGCATTGCTCGAGTGGTATAGAAACAATCATTTGATCATGGAGATGATGACCAAATTCTCCTAGAATTGCTACTTTGCATTACTGAACAGGTGATGCTAACAAAAAATTTGTGGATTCAAGCTAGCCTAGTGAATGGATCCCTTGGTGCTATTACAACTATTGTGTACAATCCACATTGTAAACCACCAAACCCAACTGACTATGTTTTTTTCTGCTTTCAAAATTACATTGGTCCACCATGAGACCTAGAACATTTGAGAGACATCCCCATCCCAACTATAAGTTGGAGGAGTCAATCACAAATTCCACTCACTATGGCATGTGGAATCACAATACATAAAGCACAAAGCTCAACATTGGATAGAGAAACAATAAACATATGGAGAAAAGAGAGGAAAGGGTTGAGTTTTATAGCTATTTCTCATGTTAAATCAATTGAAAGACTTCATATTGATGCAACTTTCTCATTTGAGAGATACTACAGGCTTGGTACCAAAAAATACATTACTCGTCATCACAATGAAGAGACACGTCTATAATATCTACAACCCTCACCAAATGCTTCTACTCCCACCCCATAGCCCAACTTACAAAAAACACTCAAAGACAATTGTTCTTGCATCTGCCTCAACCTGTGTGCCATCATCTTCTCAAGCATTTTCTAAGTTGAATTTAAAAAAAAACATACAAAGTAATAATTTTTGCAAAATGGGTATAATTCCAACGATGCACAAATATACTATGCAACAATAACTAGATGGTACAACTTGTATAGGCTAGTGAGATATTTTGATGATTCTATTCTATTAATTTGCTGACTTCTTGTTCTAAGATTTCGTTGTGTGATACTTTTAGTATGTGGAATTCAAAACAATACACTCTTTTCTATATTCCATTTTCCCATCTTTATTTAAGTGTTTTTAAATTCCATGATGTCATTTTTTTATTAGCGTACCTACAATTCTTTTCCAACTAATTTTAACATACAATGGTGTAAACATATAGCTATAGTTGTTATAGATTAATACATATGCAAATACAAGCAACTTCAACTATCAAAGATGCACAAAGATTGGACCAACAATAACTAGAAGCCAAAATTTCTATAAGCCAATAACATGCTTAGAACATTCCAGTATATTAAACTATATATGCACATATTGTACATGCATTCTAAAAAAAATTGTCTTCCATTTGACTAATAAGTTTAAATATTGTAACCATGTTGTGTTTTCTATTCCCACGACCTATATATGTTGATTTCTCACATTTGTCTTCCATGCTTTGCTCCCATATATTTTAATGTATTCCTATTACCTTTTCTATTAGCTTTATTTGATTCAAATAGCTACAAATTTTTGTCTACAACATTCTCTTTTTGTCATTTCGTTGTTTCACTAGTCCTATATATTATATTCACAAATATATACTCTTGTCTACATTGCTTTTCTTTTCTGTGATACATGATAAAATTCAATGCTATTTTTCATGGCTTGCTCGAGCATGTTCACAATGATCATAGATTTTATTTGGTACATGGCTTCATGATCATGCCTCACTCAACAAATGTAGAGTGGTAGGTTCTCACTCATGTGATAGTTGATACATCCCCGCATTGTTGCACAATTGGATGCGAATGAGTGCATTTAATATTCATTTTTCTAATATAAGGATGTAAATTGTTTTGCATCCCTTGTGCAATGACACACTGTGGTGTTTTTTTCATAGCACACTACTCAAAGAAACTTTCATCCACCTCCCTTATGTGGTAGTTTGGAGAGCTCTACAGCCTACCACATCTTTTCTCCTGTTCTTGTAGTAAGCCATTCCGTAATGTGTTTTCCCTATTCCATAATTATCTAATTTTAGACATGTATTTTGATATAACAATATAAAACTTTGCTTTGCAGTAGTATTATGTTGGGCTCAATGCAAAGATAGATCGACGAGTAGAAATGTCACCCATGTGTTGAATAATTGCTCTTAGAAAGATGACCATAGTTGTAAGTGTAAACAAGGTTTGTTTTACATATTTATATTTTCTTGATTTATACATTCAATTTTTCCTCCCTCCATGGCTAGATACCCTTTATATATTTGTTGCTATATATAAACATTCATGAACGGATTCTTGCATGCACTTGAACACAATAAATATAGTCTGTTGTTTAGATTAGATTTTCCCATGATCCTATACTTTCCTTTTATGGAAACCCTAATGGAAATTTCAAGCAAATAGTTGATAGGTGAATGCCAACTATTGCATCGATTGCTTGTTTTGTATTATATGTTTCATGATATTCTCTTTCCATTATCTCTTTGAAGCTCCCTATATTTTGTATTATATGTTTCATGATATTCTCTTTCTCTTATGTCTTAAAACCCAC
>VDFB02163927.1:0-17901 GCA_007258455.2 Sequoia sempervirens
GAGAAGGATCAGTCAGCCCTGAGGCAAGGGATGATGAACTCCGGATTGGTGCATGTGGCAGGTTTCCCTCCGGTGGTCCAATGTTACGAGTTAATCTTGGAATGTGCTAGACAATATGATTTTGATACACAGCGGGTGGTTAGCACCGAGGGAAGGGTCCTGGCCAACTTCAGTCCAGCCTCTATTGCACAAGCTTTCAGCATGCCGGATCTTCCTTCAGTGTGTGCCTTGAATATTGACACTGCCAGGACCTATTATGAGAATGAGCCGGTCAAAGCTCAACAGATAATCAACTCATGGCTAGAGAAGCCAAAATCCCATCATTCGAAGTTGCCCAAGCAGCTGCACAGGGTTAAGTTTAGGTCAGATGTATATGATGCCATCACACTTCTGAGCAGGGTGGCAGGATTGAAAAGTGTAGGAGTGTTGGAGAGTTGGATGGTCCATGTGATCACCAAAATTGGGCAAGGGACTAACTATCACTGGGCAGGACTCATCAGTGCCGAGATTGATAGACAATTGAGGAATGTCCTGGAGGCAAAGAAATTCACTATGTCCTCATATGTAATGTATGTGTTGGCCATTTCCTACCCATACAAAGGTCTGAATCTGAGGGGAACAATTGGACAGAATATAATCTATGAGGTTTATCTGGAGTTACATTTGGGGCACAAAGATTACAGAAGGGCCAATGATGCATTCACAATGCATATTACCTAGACACTCCAGAATGCTGAGCACATGAGGTTATCCGATGGAGCCAAAGGGCTAATAAAGAACTATGGAGCCTGGTTCATCCAGTTCCCTACCTTCACCTACCTCAGGATTGATGGATGCCCGGTTGCCCCTAACAGGTTACCCCGGTATCCTACTAACCACATTGTGCTATTAGAAGTTGTGAGACAAATCTGTGAATTTGATGCTGTGGTGAAGAGGGAGAAGCACAAGACAGGCTTCAGAGGAGACTTCCCTCTCGGGATTGGTGTGGCGGAGATATGCCCCTCTATTCAATCAGCTCACACCGCAGGGGAGGAACTGGCTGCATATGGTTTCTCCTTCCATTCTAAAAGGATGAATTTTGATGTAACAGGAGAAGCGCAGAAGAAGGCCACTAGGGAGTATAGGCATAAAGATGACTTAGAAGATTATTGGGTCAATATCAAAGATGACTTTGAGGCAAGAAAGAAAAGATACTCCAGGCTCCCTGTGGAAGCAATTAGGCAATACAACGTCAAGTTAATCCCGGATCAATTGGATGATGACAGAAATCTGGTGCAGGACCACGCCTATGAGGCAGTGAAAGACAGGCTAGCCGGGGATATTAACTAGAATGAAGATGAGATTACAGAACTGGAGGACCTAATGGCTCCTGTGATGAAGTTCACTCTTTCTTGGGTGAAGCATAAAATTTGGGAATTGGAGAACGCAAAGATAGCTTGCACCTTTGAATTGATGGGGAATCTCAACCCCATGTCTACTTCTGAGGAATCCGGGGAAGATGACCCCAAAGGGAAAACAGTGAAGACCTCACCGTTCAAGATCAAGGTCAGGGGTCCCAAGGGAGTTGAACCTGAAACAAAGAGGAAACTGAAAGGGAAGCGAAGGTGGAAGACCTTGACACTTAGCAAGTCCTCTGATGAGGAGGAGATGGAGAAAGCGGAAGAAGAAGATGCTCCTCCACCACCTAAGAAGACCAGGACAACAAGGACTGCGAAGAAGAAAGATCAGGCTACTTCGAGTGGTGAGCCTCCAATTGTCGATGTGGAGAGTTCCGGAGGAGAGAAAAGAAAAGTTTATACGAGGAAATCAAGAACTCCCTCTCCCAAGGATGCTGCACAATAGAAGGACTCTTCCCCAAAGCTACCAGTTGAGGAGCCATCCAAGTCTGTTTCTCCTCCACCGAGCATACCTGAACCGGAAAATCCTGGTGAACATGAAATTAGTGGGGAAGCAAAACTGTTTAAGGAAGGGACACTTTTTAGCGAAGCTGCAGAACTTGAAGTTGAGACAGAGGAAAGACATACTTCCCCGTTGGTGCAGTATGAGGACTCCCCGGAAAGTGATAGAGGCCGCGGATCACCTGAGCCAGAAGAGAATATCCCCGCTAGGACTCCATCACCGGTGCTTCCAGAGTTAGGATTTGAAGAGGCCGACCAAGGTAGGTAGCTTCCATAGAAAGAAGATGATAAAGCCACTGCAGAAGAAGAAAAGGTGACAAAAGAGCCGGAAGATGCCAAGACAGAAGAAATCCGGACTGACCCTATAGCCCCGGACTGGCTGGAGAAGGAACTTGCAAGGAAGAAGCAAGTGATTGTTGAGGATACTCCTCTGGACTGGGATGAGATGTTGTCAAAAATCGGCAAAGGAAAGAAAAAGAAAGCTGCCAAGGTGATCTCAAGGGTGGAAAGGGATGAAACACACAACAGGGTAGTCCACATTGCCACTCCTACCGCAGACAAAATGAGAGAGGATGTTACAGGCTAGGACTATAATGTCCAGACTATCAACCTCGGGCCTGCATCCATGGAGCAGGATATTGAGGAGTTTGAAGGATCCAGCGCAGTGATTGTTGACAGATTGAAGAGAGAGACTCAGACTAAATGTGAACTGAAGAGGGAGAATGAAAGGTTAAGGAAATGCTTGGAGGAGGTCATGAAACCTTTGCAGTCTCTCCACCCTTCTTCTGCCACTCCTAGTTTTTTTCCTAAGGAAACAATCTCCGGGATCGAAAAGATGAAGGCCTCAGCTCAAGCTGCCATAGATTGGCTAGTGGATGTCCAAAAAAAAGGGGATGATACTATTAAGGAGATTTTATCTATAGGAAAGGATGCAGTCTGGGCGTAGGAGCTGTTAGAGCATATCCTATCTCAGGATAAGGATGACATAGATCTCCTGCTGCAGAAGTCGAAGAGGTTATCACGGGGCGCAGCAGGAGCAATTGGCTAGGATGGAATCTTCAACCCTCTAGGTTGGATGAGCATTAGGAATGGATTCGAGAACTAGCTGCAGAATCGAGGCGAGGGAGAGCTCACGAAGAGATCTGAGAAATGAAGGAAGTCAATTAGCGGTGGAGCTTCTTGTGGTCTATGATGGATGCATTGCCTTTGCTTTGAGGGTAATGTGAGGAGGAAAGATAGCTCCCAAATGTCGAGCTTGGAACAATTGAGGAGTGGTGGCATGAAATTTATGCGGATTACGATGGAGTACATCCTTGCCGGCCCACCCTACTTGATGATCTGACCACCTACATGGCTGATGATGGATAGATATATAGCGATGAAGATTGGAACTCCAAAGGCCCCATTGGCGTCCAAGGAAGAAATAGATTCAATTAAATGCCGACTCAAGGTCTTGCCATTGCCACCGATTGCTGAGTTGGATGGAGTATTCTTGAAGGTCCAAGGGTCGTCAATTCAGAAGAAAGATAAAGGGAGTGGCAATTAATGCTCATTTCGATATTTGTGCTTTCCTATTATCATAGGGCATGCATTGGACCGGACTTCCTTGGGGACTGTGTCAAAGCTGACCTAGATGATGGCATTTAATGCATGCCTTAGTTCATTTTTCCTTGGCCAACCCGTTTTGGCAGTTTTTATTATTTTGTAAAAATGTTTGGCTGGGCTGACATACCTTGGGATTTGCTATTAATAGGCATTTTTGCCTCATTGTAAAGGGTTAGACATTAGCTAGACAGTAGTAGAGAAGTGAGAGCATTTTCCTTAGAAGTAATATTCAGTTTCTTGAAGCAAATTCTGTATCAGAACAGTTGAATTGTTGCAGCATTTTGGTGATTAATACAATTGAAGACATTATGGTTTTCCTGGTGCAATCTCTTGCGTTATTTCATCTTGCATGGTTCTTTTGTTCTATCTTTCAAATTGCTTGGAAATCTAGGGTTTAGTATTTAGACATAAATCAGTTTTAGTTGGATGCATGATGTTTATGATTTCATATTTGGAATTTTTGTAGCTATCTCTGGTCTATACTCCCAGTAACTATCTGATTGTAGTAGGCTGGTGAAGTCAACTTGGACCATATATATTCAATGTGCTTAAGTTCGATTGTAGATACAAATCTATGATTTGAAAATTCAAATACCTTAGAAGATTGCACCGTTCTTGTAAGATTGCATTGTGGGTTGATCAAGAACCGGTTAGTTGAGATAGGTCCATTCCAAATATCTATTGTTTACATTGTTCATTCTAGGAGTAGTTTAGATTCTATTATATCCTCACACCCTTATCTTTTGCTATTTCTTTATCATTTGGTTAGATTTAGGATTTAAGATCATCATATTGTCGGTCGATAAGTTGAAGATACGGTTTGCTTGTAGTAGATCCTTTGTGATTACCAACATTTTCACATAATTATGCGAGAACATTTATGCTTGTTATGACCTAACACAGAGACCTTAGGGGTGACTTTTCGATGAGTAGTTATTGAGAATAACCTTTCAAAGAGATAGAATATTGCATTCACATCACGAGTTATTCTTTGTCTGAGAAAACACCATCAAGCAGGGAATCCATGATTGGTTTTGTAATTGCGGTAGTGGAAATTTAAAATGCTGAAATATATATGCTCAATGAGCCCTCAAGTTATCTTAATGTAAAGTAACGACTTAAATCTGCACAAGTAGTTTGATCTCTGCTTAGGCCTAACAACTATGTTATTGTTTTTGAGCATGACCTTAGTGTCCTTGATTACTTATCAAACTTTATTTTTTGTCTCTATGGAAAGCCTGAAGTTTATGGGGTGGTAACGCTTACATTTTCAATAAGAGAGGGCATCAATATATTTTTGGATGGATTTGTTCCCACTGAAAATCTTCAATTTCAAGATGAATCACCCACATTCAAGGTTGTAGAGACACCTCAAGAAAGTTCAAAATAAATAAAAGGGTATGCATGGTATAGATACCCAAGCATGTCAAAAACTTAGGGTGATTTCAAGCTTAGCATAAAGGAGAAAGAATTTATAGATTCTCAAATTGTTGTTTCTTACCGAAGACAAACATAGGAATGAGGGTAGCATTGTAAGGTGTCAAAAAATTCAAGGAAATGATTGCAAATGGGTTGCTATTGTTGTTGGCTGAGAGGTGGTCACTTTGATATTGCGATGGAAACCTTTGAAATGAAACAGTAAGCTTCTGTTGGGAGGTATCTTTGATTGGTGCCTAGTGGAATGAGGCAAGATTTCCTTGCCCACCCATGGTAGCCAAGGCTAACGTTAGCAGAGATTAGTGGGGAAGTAGGGAGCAATATTCGCAAAACAATGTTTTTAATTTTTAAATATTTTATTTGGCTGGAAGAAAGCTTTCCCGCTAGTCCATGGGTCTTCATGCTACTATGAGAAAAAAGAAATGGGAGAGTGGGGAGTGGCCTATGCTGGGCCCATTCACAAACATTTGAAGGCAATATTTAAAGGCGATTTTTTTTTAACAGTGAGTTAAAAATACAAGGGTAGAGGTAAAGCATAGGTGAATATATTTTTAATAGCCTAATGAAGCAATTAAAAATCCTTCAAATATTAATATAAAACAAAAGTGTTGGGAAAATTATTAAAATGAAAGGCTCATAGGTGAATTGAGCAAAATGTATACCAATGAAATGTTTTAAATGTCTCTAGAGTAAAACTTTAAATGTGGAATAATGTGTGAGGCATGGGTAAAATATTTTTTCCTAGTGATGAAATTAAAAGCATCCATTAATAAAGCAAGAATATCTTATTTGTTGGAAGTAAATAAGTAAAGTGCAACCAAGCAAAGAAAGAAGTAAAAGCTTTCATGGAGGAATACAAATATTTTTTGATGTAGGGTAAAATGAGCTAAAGGTATTTCAAGGTCAAGGTAAATTTCAAAGTGAAGGGATTTGACGGTGGCAAAGATATTTTCAACTGTAGAGAATGATGAGGAATGAGTCTTCTCGAGAAGGGAATATTTTTCTATTACAGGGCAAGTGAGTAATGAAGCGGGAAAAATAATTGCAGAATGGGGCTTTTCTTCAAGCAGTGGGAAGTTACTAATCAAAGGGAGAAATGCTTCCAAATGTCAACTACTGATAGATTTTAGGGCTCTTCTTCCTTCTATATCTTCTTTCTTCTTCTCATTTGTAAGGGTTTTGAAATTTTGAATTAGGAAGTAAGGTAGAATAGTATTGAGTCTGAGTCATAAATTGAGTATGTAAATTGTAATAGCTTGATTTTATGAGCAAGTGTTAACCAATTTGTACAACAACAAATTACTGTTCATGAAGTTCTCTCCATATTTGTATGCTTTTAATTATATGAATTCAATATATCAAGGATGTTTGAATTTGTCATCACAAATTTCTTGTGATTGTGTTGTTTGGCCATGGTTCTCTTTCAAGTAAAGAGTTAAATTACTTTGATCAAATACCTGTAATTTATAGTGCACAAGTGGGATTGGTGAGTAGAACTTTATGACAATATGAGTGGATTTGTTTAATGTAAGGCATTAACATAGTTTAAATCCATTGGTTGAACCTAGTTTGCTAATAGGATCTTTGTTTCAATTTTATATTTGACTCTATGAACCATGATTAGGCATTGATCTATTACTAGCCTAAGACATTTTCAAAAACAATTTAAATCATATTAAATCTTTGTTGTTTTTATGTTTAAGTTATGTTAGTTCCCTGTATCTTCATGGTATTGGAAATAGTATAGAGGCTAAATTTGAGAAAATTTTATCTATTAACCCTCTATGTGTTTGAGATGAAGATATCTAAGTTATGTGTTCTTAGCAATGTTCAATGCAAATGGGATTATGCTTGAATCTGATGGAATATAAAATACCCATTACTCATATTGCTGAGAATTATCCACTTTCATAGGTTTGTAGTTTGTGCTTAGCATAAGTTTATCATACATTCAAGCCTACAATTAGGAACACCCTCCTACTTCCTGTGGAACTCAAAGTGCAGAAGGATTTCATAGCCTTGTCCATTGGCTTTTCTTGTCTTCAATCCATTGATAGTGTAGATTCCTTGTCCTAAATATTGTATCCCATAGTTTAGGCATTGTGTATCTCCTTAGGGTTGAAGGTTGCAAGAAAAATAACCAACATGATGAAAACCCATTTGGCAAGTTTTTTTTAAATGCAATAAATGGGAAATGGTAAAAAAAGGGGGGTTCGAGTGAACCCCCTTCTAGTGAACCCCCCTTTGCTTGAAGGGTTCTAGGGGGTTTTCTAGAAGGAGGGTTCACTCAAACCCCCCATTTTTTCCCTTCTCCCCCCTCCTCTACCCATTTTTTGCAAAATTTTCCCTTTCTGAACTTGGGTTGAAGATGAAATGGAATCAACTTCATAGGCCCAGTTGGATGATGGTAGTCCTTGGAACGAGCTATCCATCAAATATAGTTTTAATATATTTTGGTTTTATTATGTATTTTTTTTAGTTTAACTAAACATAGGTTTTTCACCAAAAATCAAGCTCTTTGTTCTGCACATGTGTAACAAAAGTCGATTATAATTTTTTTTTTGAAATATATCTATGCACTAGATATTGATGTCCTTGATCCAACTAAAAAATATAAATTAAATTTCAATACATACAAAAAAATTTGTGTTAGTAAGTAAACCTGTCTAAATTATAATTGGTTTGAATTCAAAACTTAATTAAAAAAATATATTCAATAAAACACTATGAAACCAATTGCATGCACTAGATATCATAGTTATGTGTTAGCAAGTACACGTCACTCTTTAAAAATGGTGTTTATTGTTAAAAACTAGATTTTGAAAGAGATGGAAAAAGAAATGCAATTTGATTCCAAAATTTAAAATACATATATATAGAATCTACAGACAAAATATCACAAATCACTAGTTTGCATCATCTTCAAATTCGTCATGGTTTAGCAGTTATAGGTTCTTGAAAGTGAAGATTTAGTTAAAAAAAATCAATTCAATGTCAAGTTTGGCCAAAGAGTGTAACCCACTATTGTGGGATCACCCTAGGGCCAGTGGTTGTTACTAGAACATTTCTTAGAAGGTTCCCATTTAAGAAGTCTGATGTCAGGCTATTTAATGACTTTGACATGCATTAGAAGCTCTTCATTACTCAAACCTTTTTGTGACATCTAATGTTCATTTGATCAAATATGGGGGTAGACCATTAAACAAGAACTTGTTGAAGGTTTTTGAGTCTAACCATGAGGCAATACTTGACACAATAAAGAGTAGAGAAAACCCATATTGTTCCTTGGATTGATTGTAAATGAAAAAAATTATAGTCATATTAATTTGTAAATATGTTCATTAAATTTTTCTATTTATGTATCATCAAATAAGTGTATTCAATTAACTCTTTGATCTTATTGATTCAATTATATCATTTAATTAATTCAAACAAGATAATTTCTTCAAATCATGGGTTATAGGTTTATCACACTTCATAAACCAAACTGTTCCACCTTCCTTTGTACATGTTCTTGTCATAAATATAAAATTGATTATCTTAATTCATATTATTATGTACATGTTTGTTTTTTTTCATTGTATTTACATGGTTATATATGCCTTGCATTCATGTTTTTTCTTGGTTTTAGTGTCTTCTTTTATTTCTTATTTATTAGTGTGTGAATTGTAATTATGTTAATCTGATTTATGTGGTTAGAAAGAGTTGGGATAAGGCTATTAAGAATACATATAGCATGGTATGAATTCCACTCCACCTTAAGATTGCATGGATGGTTAAGATTTACAAAATTGAAGAATGAGTACACTTATAGTATGTGATGTGATTACTACTCATTTGGAGGTGTTCTATAGACTTCTATGGTATAGAGTTAGATATCTTTGCTTTATTTTACTTGTAATGTTCTTTATGTCTTTTTGAGTGAGTGTTAATTATATTGAATATGTGTTATGATGATTATGTGATTTATTGAGATGTATTGAGATATATTGTATGATATTGTATTGTGCCACATGCAATTTGTATGTTGGTTGATGTGTAAGGCTTATGTATATGTAAGTATTTGGAAATGAACAATGCAAGCATGTAAACAAGATAATAATGAGATATTATAGTCAATCAGTTCATGATCATTTGATTAATATTTTTTCACTTCAAAAGGGTGGAAGCCACAATAGTGGTTTTACAATTGAAGTGAGAAAGGAAAACTCACAAAAAATGAATGCATGGAAAAAAAATTGATTTTAGGGGTTCGTACGAACCTATTGGTTCAACCGAATCCATCAGGGGTTTGCTAGAACCTAGGTTGAGGGGTGAACCCTCCTAATCTCCCACCAAAGCTATCAAAACCCCTTATAGAGGGGACTCGAACCCCCTTCCCTCATCCCCTCAAGGACCTACAAAAAACTTGAATTTTACTTGAGACTCCCGAGGTTGAGGGATGAAAATGGAGAATCTTCACAAACCCAATTGGAATCAGGTAGTCCCCTCAGAATGAGCTATCCAATGAATATAATTTTAATATGTTTTTGTTTTATTATGTATTTTGGTTTTGAGTTTTGTGAAACATAGGTTTTTCGCCGAAAATGAAGGTCTTTGTTAGAAAATGTGGAAAATATCAGATTATCAATTTTTTTTTTTTGAAAATATGAGTGCACCAGATATTGAAGTCCTTGATCCAACAAAAAAATAATTTGGTGCAGTATATACAAAAAATTTATGCATTATCACGGTCGCACTATGTCTGAATTGTAGTGGTTTGACTTTGGAAACTTGATTAAAAGAAAAATATTCAATAAAAATTATCTAACCAAGTGGGAAGCACTAGATATCCAGTTCAAATCTAAATACAAAATAATTAGAAATTTTATCCTTCATGAAAAGTTATGCATTATCACGGATAGTCACTTTTTAAAATGCTATTTTTTGAAAGAAACTAGTTTTCATGGGAGATGGAAAAATAAGTGCAATCTGATTCCAAAAATTTTGAAAAAAATATTCTTAGAATCTACAGATAAAATGTGGCGAGACTCTAGTTTGCATCATCTTCAAATTCTTCACGGTTCAGCTGCTATAGGTGCAGAATGTGAATATTTAGATTTATAAAATAATTTTGAGTGTTTAGTTTGGCTGAAATTATAAACCACTATTGTGGGATCACCCTCAAGTCAAATTGATGGATGGGGATGGTGTGGTTATTTCAATTGGTTAGACTAATTGACATATGAGAAAGGTATAATTGGTTAGACTAATAAGAAACAAGGGCCACTTTGGAAGGTTTTATAATTTGGGACTTTATTGTAACAAGTTGGGTCTTAGATTGTAAGATATCAAGCTCAAGTATCTTCATATGGCTCATAAGATCATCTTCTTATCTACACACTTCTAGCTTTTGATATGGATTTATGAAGGACATGCAACTACTTAGAAAAGTAGAGGATGCCTCACAATAGAATAATTTAGCATTATAATCATCATATTAACTAGATGAAACACTTGAAGGAGTAAGCCTAGGAAAATCACAATAGTCACTTGATTTCAATAACATAAACACTTAAAATCACAACAAAAAAGTCACCACCTCTCCAAAGGTAAAAAAATTAACACAATAATGATATTCAAGGGTTGAATTATGTATAGGTTCTCTCCACTAGTAGGACCCTCACATATACCACCTAAAAAAAGAGATATAATATAACTATAGAATAAATTATCACATACATTTTATATAAATATAGTCACAATGATATCCTTATCAATGACACCATTTATATGTGTAGTTTGGTAGGCTACCAACTACACATGGAAAGATGAAATGACCATAAAATAAGTTATTAGGTGCTTGAGATATTATAACAAGGATTAAACTAATGAAAATGATATCAATATAAATGGTGGCAAGTTATTGGCACACAAAGTGTATCTCCATGAATCCTAGAGAATAATGCAATACCTAAGCCCAAGGAAGGAAACTTGAGACATTAGAAAGAATATTGTGATAATACTATGTAAAAGAAAGGGCCAATGCATAAGAGAAAAATGTGATCCAATTTATAATTTTAATCATGTAGGTTTAAAAAAATTATATATAACATCCCTAAGGATGGTAGGCTTGATGTATTTATGTTTATTAACTTGTTTTATGAGGAAATTTAAACTAATACATCTTCAAATCCTCTCTTCAAATCTATCTTCATGAAGTACTCAGCTCCACTCAAACAAACCATAATGTCATCCATTCTCAGCAAGGGAAATCTATACTTGATGGTGATCTTGTTGATGGCTCTACACTGTGTACACATTTTCCATTCCCCATAATTATTTGGTGTTAAATATGTAGGTATTGCACATGGACTCAAACTCTCTCTGATCAATCCCTTTTGCAACAACTCTTGCACTTGTTTGTTCAAATCTTCACTCTCTGTTGGAGTCATACAATGAGCTTCCTTATTCAGAAAATTGGATCTAGGAATTAAGTCTACAGGTACCTCATTAGTATCTTCTTTATCAACTATAGGGATCAATGCAAAATGACTAATCTTTCTTACTGGAGGAAAACCTTCAAGTACATTATAAGAAATAATAGCTTGAAACTCATTCACCAAATTTGAAACCTCTACAGGTACCTCATTAGTATCTTCTTTATCAACTCTAGGGATCAATGCAAAACACATATGCTCATGCCTCATACCTTCTAGGAACTTTCCTTCATCAACCAAATAAATTCTTGCATTACTGCATACCTTTTCCTCTGCCTCTTTCAAGGGCTTCAACTTATGACAAACTCCATCCTTTGTCAAAGAATAGGTGTTGGCATGTCCATCATGTATTTCTCACCGATCAAACTACCATGGTCTGCCTAACAAGATATGACAAATGTCCATAGGCATAATATCACAAAATACCTCATCATGGTCATTTCCAATCTTGAACCTTACCAGAGATTGTTCATTTACCAAAGTAGAAAATCTTTATAGTTCTTCTACAACCAAGTAATTCGGTATAGATTCAGATTCCTTCTTCTCTCCAACTACAACTTACTAACCATATCTTCTGAAAAAAGGTTATCAGTACTACCTCCATCAATAATAACATTGCAAAATTTACCTTCACACTTACATCTAGTGTGAAACAAATTATTCCTTTGAGTTGGCTCTTTCTCCTCATTCAGCAAGGCTCTTCTAGTAACAAGAACCTCTCCTCTTTTTGCATCCTTAGAATGTGAAGACTCAACATCTCCATCTACATGTAAAACTCGTACATTACCCTCATGTCTTCTATTTTTCCTTCCTTGATGTTGGGGACACTCACATGCCCTATTCCCTTCTTCTCCATTCTGGAAACAAGCTCCCCAAAAGCCTCCTATCCTTGGTCCTGTTCCAAATATTCCTCTTCCTCTTTGGTCTCCATTATTCCAATCATGAGGACGATAGGTGTTATCCCCTTTCTGGTTTTGGCTTCTACTGGATCCTTCACCCTTCTTTTGATCTTCATTTTGACCTCCATGTGACTGTCCACTAGTCCTTCCACTATGACCTCCACCTCTTTGCTTGCTTTCAAGCCTTCTATTCAACTTCTCTTCTACCTTCAAAGCAAAATAATATGAATCTTCAATGGTAGACATTCTTACCAGGATCAACTCTTCTTGAATGCTCAGCTTCAACCCATTTATGTAATGGGAAACTTTCTCCTTGTTGGCCTTAGAATGACCTGTTCTGATCAAGACTTGGTAGAGATTCTTATGTATACTCCTTCAAATATTTTCCTACTTGTTTCAATACCAGATCTTCTTCAGCAGTCAGTGTTGGTGATTAATTATTTATTACACTAGCATAAGTTAACTTAGTTCTTTCATTTATTTAATTTAGTGCTAGGTTGCATCATTAGAATATCATTAATAATGGGGTAATTCCCCTTTCCATGTTTGTAGGAGATAATATTCCTTCTAAAAGATGAGTTGTCTTTTCTAGAACTTATCTCAATCACTTATCATTTTCTAGGTAGGGTTCACATGTTGTCACATGTTGTGTGATTTAGATAGTTGGAAACATCTTGTGCATTTTAGGTTTCACTCTTGTTCCTTATTGCCTTGCAGCCTGATTTTTTGTTTTAGTTAAAATGGGCCCCCTTGTGTTTATTGTCCTTCATTATTCTTGTTTGGAGTCCTAGGAGTTGTTCTTTTTACTCCTAAGTCTTTGTTTCTTTCATTTTTGTGGGTTCGGGACGCGGGTTGTAACTGGACTTAGAACTTTTACAAAGTTCCTGGTCTGATTTTTGTTCTAATCCTAGCCCCGTCTCTTGCCTTGTCATTTCCTTTGTTGTCTTGTTTGTCTTTGGCTCTTGGGTTTGTTTTCTCCCTTGGGTTTTCTTTTGTTTTCTTTCCCTTTGCATTTCTTTTCCCTTTTGCAGAACTAGAACTAGAACAAAAATTGAACCTGGAACTTTGTGAAATTTTCGAGTGTGGATTTCATTCCAATCCTGCTCCTATTTGTTTTCTTTGTGTTTTGTCTTGTTTTGTGTCTTGTTTTGGGATGAGCTTTTCCCCAGTCCCACTTCCCTTCATTATTTTTTTTTTCCCTTGTCAATTTTCTTTCCCTTTGTTGGGAGCGGATCTAGAGTTGGATCCAAACCTGGAACTTTGCCAAAGTTCCAAATCCGGATTTGGTTTTGATTTTGTCCATATTCCTTTGTTGTCTTTTCCCTACAATAGGACTAGAGCTAGATCTGGGATGAAATGTGGAACTTTGACAAATTTCTTGGTTCTATCTTGACTCTGCTTCCCTCCCATTTTACCTTTGATGTACACATTGGTTGTGTACTCGCTTTCGATACAGTTTCACCCTCAACCAACTACATTAATGGCATTAATTGTGGTCTCCTCACACACGTGAGATGGTTTTTTAAAACCTTAATTAAGGTTATTTGGCTCGTACAATAACCCAAAGTGTTTTGACAAACGAGGCCAAAGGAACTTCGAGGGAGGGAGCATGATTTGATTGCGAGTGCCCATTTGGCTGACTAGGTCCCTATCAATTTTCAACCTTTTTTGGTCATGTTTGGGGTAGATTCGGTTTATCCCATTCTATTTTGTGTTTCCCCATTCATTTTTGTGACCCATAGCTGATTTCTTCACAATACATTAGGTAGGATTTCTCCCTTGGATCTCACTTGTTTCCTTTCTTTGGTGGTTGAACGAACGTTAGAACAGCGTGCGAACGTGGCGTTTGTGCTGCTGCATACATTTTTTGCCATTTGATGGCATTTTTTGTTCCGATGCCTTATTTCAATTAGGGCTTTCTTTTTAAGGGTTTCTGGTGCTTGGAATTGTTTGGAATCTTTTCTCAAACCCCTTTGATCTTGTTTCTTCTCTATCTTATAGGTTTTATCACGGTTGTTTTTTATGCCCTAGTTTTGATGTGAGTCGATGGGCTGTACGAACTATGGTTTACCTTTTGCACCCTTTTCATGACTTGCCCTAGCTCACTTGATTTGGTACCATTTGTCTGGGTGGAGTTGAGCTTTCTTTCTACCTCACCATATCCTGTTAAACTTGGGTCCAAACTAGTGTAGGTGTGTGGGGAGAATCCACTTAATTCTGTGATACATGGAAAAATTGGAGCCAGAGATGAACTCGTCCATTGAACTTTCACATGTGATTTCGATTTTGAAAATGATACTGCATCCGATGGGTTTTGATTCTAATTCTGATTATGATTCCACCAGCTTGGTGAGATTTGCTCATCAAACGTTACAAGGTTTTGTAACCTTAAGAGTTCTAGTTCCAGTTCCGGTTCCGGTTCTAATTCTGATAGTGTTATTTATTTTAGTTCTCTAGTTCCTAATCTTCTCCCAGTCCTGCTACTAATAGGTTTAAAATTTCACTAAGTATGGAGGGTTACCTAGGGAATAATAGAGAAGTGTGAAAAGATAACACTTGTGGTAATGATTCTCATGCCTTTTTTTGGTCTAATCCAAGATTTTCTTATAGAAATAAACAATGTCAGGAGCATCAGAGGAAGTTTCACAAAAAGAAGGGAAATTTGTAGAAAGTTTGAAGGGAGCAAAACCAAAGAAGATAAAGGTGGAGCAATTTCCCTACACTTTGAGATACAAACACCAAGATGCTACTCTTACAACTAGTAAGCTAGATTTAGAATGGGCAGACATAATAGACACTAATCTAGGCCCATTCAACTATGAAGAGTTGATTGTGGATACTTTTGTATAAGGATGTAATTGGAAGGACTGAAAGACTACCCCAATCCAGGTTGGAACATGTTACACTCTTCCCCATATCATTCCAATTCCCAGAGGTAATACTAACAGTAGTAGGGGCTTACAATCCTTTATCCAGACAATTTGTGGACCTCTAGGGGAATGTGATCATCAATCAATCCCTATAGATAATGAGGTTCTTGTTTAATGCACCTACCCCAAAGAACCCCAAGCAATTGACTGACGCAGAGGCATTGCAGTTATTGAATAGGGACACGGAAGCTAATAGGTCCCATATGAACAAGAAGTGGTTGATAAATGAGAAGAAGTCTCTAACCAAGGTTCTAGAATAGCCTAAGAGGGGAGATTTCAAGAAGGAAATAGATGACCTGATCATTATTCTTTCTAGGGTGTTTGGAAAGGACTCTACATACTTTAAATAATGGATGTTTCCATTCATTCAAACCATTTTGGATGGTAGGAAACAATTTGATTGGTGTATGATTTTATCAGATAACTTGCAAAACTAGATGCTCAAGGTGGGGAAAACGAAGAATTTCTCATGACTTCTTATGTCATATATTGAGTTGCAAGAAGGGGCATATTCCCTGGATTGAATGTAGTGGGCACTTTAGGAGAGGCTTCTGGGAAAAATAAGGCATGTGAGCATTATGATCAATTGACCTTGTAAACCTCATAACTACACTATAGAAGCATCAATGATGCATTCCTCTATGTCATCATCAACCTGTTGACAAGAGATGTTGGATACAGGATGAGCAAAGAGGCTATGGATTTCATTTCCAAAAGGGAAAATTCGTACATCTAATACCCCAAGTTCTCTTATTTTAGGTTGGAAGAATTTGATGGGAATCCACATCAACATCCAAGATGTTGCAGTGATAGGATTGTGCTTATGGAATTTATATATCAGGCTATAGAAGTCAATACAAAATTTGCAAACAAACACAAGCCTAGATGCCACAAATTCCCTATGAAGTTGGGAGAATACTGCTATGCTCATAATTTGGTTGCAAAGGCAATATGTGAAGAGTTAAGATATCTAAACTTGGGATTGTATACAACAAGGAAACATTTTGACCTGGAGCACAAGATGAATGGCTTGGCTCCTACCATCTTTTATAAGAATTTTAACTTGTTAGAGGATTTTTGGATTGATTTTCAAGATGACTATGATGTTAGGAAAAGAAATTATGAAAGGCTTACCATCCCACAGATGATTGAATAGGGGGTAAAGGAAGATATTCCTGATACACTATCAAATGATGGTGTAGCTTTGGACCCCGGGTATGAAGAAAAAAATATAGGTACTAAAGGCTTAGACCCAATAAATTGGGATTAGGAGGCATTCATTAACACTAAACAACTTTCAAGGATAGTGATGGATAAAAGCATTCAATGGGTGGTCATGAGGATAAAGGAGCTAGAAGCTCAATCCTCAAAGAAAAAGAAAGTAGTAGGTACCCAAGGATATAGAAGAACCAAGAGGAGGACAACTCCTTAGGAACAATTGGAGTACTTTCCTCCCAGTTCTAGAGGAGATGCTGATCTAGGAATGCCTACTCAAGAAGCCCATGAATCACAAGGTGTGGAAGCTACCACAGCCAGAGAGCGAGTCTCATCTCAACCTTCTCTCTCAAAGGAATCCACTAGGGAAGTACCTGTAGGAAACGTCCATGAGTAGGCTGAGAAAGATAAGCATAAAGAGATTCAAATTCATGATGTAGACACCGATTCATAGGCCAAACAATTAGACCATGAGCCTCTTGTAATTGCATCTACTGAGGATATTCAAGATGTTGGAACTGAACATGTTTCAATTGTAGAAGACCAGTGGAAACTATTTAAGGATGCCAAGAAGGAGGCTAATGCCAAAGCACAACCTGAAGCACTTGCAAAGCAACAAGAGGTTGAAGCTATAGCAAAGACTGAAGAGCTTGAAAGGAAGCATAAGGAAAAGGAATACCTCCTACAATGAAAAAAAGAAAGTGAATGGAAAGCTAATGCAGAAAGTGAGAAGTTGGCACTATTACAAAATATTCATGACATTAAAGAGGAAAAATCCTAGCAAAGGAGAGAGCATGAAGACCTTGAAGACAAGGCTGAGGCTGTAGAGGAGGCCCAAAGAAAGAAGGATGAAGAATAGCTCTTGCTAAAAAAGTTGGAGGTAGAAGAACAAGCCAAAAAGGACCAAGAAGCGGCTAAAATGTGGCAGAGGATTAAGAAATTGGTAAAAAAAAGAGATGACATGTTAGAACATAGGAGATTGGAAGAAGAAATAGAGAAAGCTCAAGTTGATAGGATTTCCCAAGAGATGATAGAAAAGGAACAACATCAAGAGGTTGATTCTCAACCAAAGGTAACAGTCTAGAAACCCCTCTCTTCTGCCACTTCTTGTTCACAACAAGTGGTTACTCCTCCTGTTGCCCCAACATGGTTAAAGCTTAACCTGGAAAAGAAACAAATAGTCTAGCCCCAACCCTTCAACTGTGATGATATGATGAAATAAATTGAGGAGAGACCCAAGAAAAAGGCTCGAGTCCTTCACTCTTCCAAATTGATAGATGCTGAAGAGATTGTAGCTGAATGTTCCATCCCCATGATGTACAAGGACAAACAAGAGATGTAGTTGAGTGATTGTCAACTAGGTACTATGAACTTGGGAAGGCCTACAAGAAACCAACAAATGTGTTGGTATCTAGTGGCGAATCATGCTATATTGTAT
>VDFB02163928.1:0-10418 GCA_007258455.2 Sequoia sempervirens
ATACCTCTTTAGGCTGATCTTTTTTTGTATCTCCTTTAGGTGTTTCAACACCTCCTCCTTGAGGTGTTTCAACACCTCCTCCTTCAGGTGTTCGAATACTTACTCCTTCAGGTGTTGTGCCACTTATCAACAATGTTGTATAGCTCACAACTACCTGTACATAAAAATGACAAGTACATATGAAACTACGAATCTATGTCAATGTATGCATTATCAATAAAAGATCTTATAAATATTAATTTCAATCAAATTTGAGTTCAATTACCTTTCCCTTATCTAACATTGTGCCTCCATATTCTGGAGAGCATCACACCTCGCTCCCACTAGGTGTTTCCTACAAGCAGAGAATAAGATAAACATATAAGTTGATATATAATTTCATTAATGACAATTCAAATGACAATCAAGTATACAATAAAAAAATTTAAATGAGTGAGTACGAAAATACATACTGTGTGTGTCTCGAGGCCAAATGAAATGGCCCTAAGGGTGCTATTAGTCACTCGTGTGAGCTCCTCCTCAAAAATTAACTGTTAAATAGACCATGTAAATAAATATTAGTACTTGATACTATCTCTTATTAATATTCATTTTTAAAAAAATGCAAGTTATGAATTTACACCTTAAATGTTACCTGTGTAACTACTCCAATGTCCACCTCTCTAGCAAGAGAGGACTCTGTAGGGTGTACTTCACTCCCCTACATGTGATTTGCTATAATCTCCACATCCTAGATGTCATAATCAGAAGTGTCTAATGGATGCTTAGGGGGTTGTACAATAGGAACCAAGCATATTTGCTAGCACATATTGCAAATATGTGGCACACAAATAAGTGAACCCGAGGAGGAGGATGCAGCAGCACTAGATCCATCGGCAAGATCACCAGACTGTGGCTAAGCTACTGAAGAAGCATGGGAAACCAAAATACCACTCAAAGAATGAACGGCCTAGATAGTTTATGTGGTTGCATCCTCCGTAATATCTAGGTGTTGTACTGGAGGTGGCCAAGGAAGGGGAGGATGGGGAACATGTGGGTGCCTGACTACTCTAGCTGCCCCTGGCCTATCCTAGGGCATACCTCCACCAACGCCCTAGAAGGGTTTAATGTCAAAGTAATTAACATGACGCCCTAACAAAAACTCAACATATAATTTTTTAATAAATTAAAAAGGTACATCAAGATTATTGTTGGGTGGTTTATCAAAAATCATACACCAACAATCCCAAAAGTTATCTACTATGCCCCTATGCATGCACCATTTTATAGAAAGTTTTGGTTTGTTAACATTAACTGGAAAACCAGTGTTGGGGTTAATAAATAAAGAGGCTATTTGGGCTTTTTTTATTTGGAGATCTTTCACATCATCATAAGACAATCCACATGCATAATATTCCCTCATGGTTTCTTGCCATGAATGAAAGGAATTATGTTGGGTGGAGAGGGTTTCTACATTTGTAATTATTCCTGTCAATGTGGTTGACATACGGGATAATCGAGGGATTTTCTTATAAACATAACAAATTCCGCTCAATTGCTCCAATTTTTCATGAATTAAGTCTTCAATTGATGGCTGCAGAGGTGGTGGAGCATTTGGCATTTTTGCATTTTGATTCTCAACTAGTGGATTTTCATTCTCAACTGGTGGAATTTTTGCATTCTCATTCTCAACAGCCATAATGCCTGATTAAAGTTAAAAACTAATTAATCTAATTAATATTAGATAATATAAATGAAAATATTATAAAAATACCCTAGTTTTTTAAAAAAATCCAAAAAAAACCCTACTTTTTAACAAAAATCTAGAAAATTCTCTAATTTTTAATACAAATACATAAGAAACACTATTTTTAAATCAAAATCCATAAAAAAAATTCATTTTTCTATCAAAATCCATTCTAAAATCAATTGTTTCATAAATATTCAATCAAAAACCCTATTTTGAAAAAAAAATCCACAAAAAACATTCATTTTTCTATCAAAATCCATTCTAAATTCAATTTTTTCATAAAAATTCAATCAAAAACCCTGTTTTGAAAGGAAATCCACAAAAGAAACATTCATTTTTTTTATCAAAATCCATTCTAAAACTCAATTTTTCATAAAAATTCAATCAAAAACCCTATTTTAAAAAAAAATTGACAAAAAACTATTTGAAATTATCCAAATCTAATTCAAAATTGAATCAAAGCAAATAAAAATAAAAAATCTGACCTTTTCAAATTGGATTTTGGCCAAATCAGATATCCGTTATGCGAAGAATCTCCTCATTGTCCGCCCGCGGGTTGTTGACTATGAAATGAATTTAAAACAACGACAGAGTTTGTTTATATATGTTTTTTACAAATTGGATATCTGATATGGAAAACTAGGATTGGTGTTTGCTATGGTGGTGTGTACTAACACCCGAGCCTAAAAATTCAACACGGTATTTTCGCGTTTTTGGGTCGATGAAAGACGTGTTTTTTTCCTCATTGCCACTTTTTGGCCCACCATGATCCTGCACATACCCTTTTATAACAAATATCGGTTCACTGCAAGGAATCGATATCTATTTTAGCCATAATAATGGATATCCATTCTATGTAGGAATAGATATCCATTTTTTATAGTTAATATCGGATATCCATTTTTCTTTGGTGTTTACCATCGAAATTGTATATTTTACGAACTCAAGTAAAATGTGAAAGATGATTTTTTTTAATTTTTCCTATCTCGAATCACAGTTTTTTACATCACCATTGTTTGGACCATCATGATCTTGCACTCACCCATCTATCATTTTATTCTACCTTAAAGTAATTTCTCACTGTTGGTGTTTATCAATTACTTTAAGTTGGAGACATACATTCTATTATATGCTTTGACACTCCATTCACACATGTTAGACTTGGTGATGCAGTTTCTTGGCATATTGATCATTTATGTAGAGCCTTATCATAATTATTGGAACTAGAATTATTTCTATGGTTGACATGGGAACATACCTAGTGAATTTAGACTTCACTAATTCTTGTTTATTTTTCATTTGATACCTTTTAAGAGACTCACTGGAAGTGAATATCATACTTCACTAGCCCATCATGCTTTGGTTCATGTCTTGGTCAAGGGAAAGGGCCCATAAACCCAACACTTTAGGCATCATAAAGGATGGGCTTGGTCAAGGGAAAGGGCCCATGCCCTCAACAGCCTATTTGGGCACCAATTTTAATATGTCCAAGTAGGTATTTTATTATTTAAAAAGTTGAATTCATTTGTTGGCTATTTACCTTTGATTTAAACTAGGAAATTAGAATAAGTGAATATAAATACAAAGTATTTTCATAATTTTAGTACTAGGAAACATTCTAATGATTTTATTATGGAAATCAAGATTATTATTGAGCAATTAAGATAAAAAAAATAAAATATTTATTATAGAATTTATGTTAATCAAGCATCATTTGATATTTATGTAAGTTTTTTCATGTTTCTTTTTCATTTATTTTTTGAGTAATAATACTTCTAAGACTTCAAATCATGCATAGATTTTCTCCTTGAAGGTGATGAGTACATGAATTTAGTCCATCAATGAATGCAGATCTTAGTGGTGAGTTGTAACATTTTTTCAATTCAATTCTTGTTTATCCATTAGCCTTTTCTTAACCAAAGGTAAGAACTCTCTTTTATATAATCATAGTCATTGTGCAGGTAGAAATACCAAAATGGGGTTTGACATAGACAAGCCCTTATATGGAACAACCCTTCCCCCTCTTTCATGTGTGTGGATTTTTAGATCTAATGAAAATTGGCAAGAGATTGAAGATTTATTTCTCATTCATGCATTCAAGCCCTATAAGTTGTCAAATCAAGGAATTTGTATTTTATCATCAATAGGAAAAGTTCCAACAGTGATCTCAAGAGAATAGGAGCTACAAACTAGAGACTTCAAGCTTGCGATCTTAGATCTTCAAAAGCATGAAGCCAATCAAGAGCTCTCCACACCCTTGACTAGTTAATTTAGCTTCAAAATTACATCATAATTTTTTCTATTTCTACCCTCTACTTTCCTAAAAAAAAAATTTGTCTGTCAATTTTACATTTCTCAAAAATTACATTTGTTTGTTACTTTTTCACAATTATACCTAAGAACATCCTTTCATAACATAAAAATAAAAAACTATCCAAGCATTATCCCTCCCTCTAAAGAAGGATTAAAACCATCATCTACCACTTTGACTCTTTTAGTCAAGTTTGTAGACAACTGGATTTTGAGATCACTTTTAATCCTTCATCCAAAGTTTGAAAGATTTTGATTTAGGACTTAGATCCCTTTTCCCAACCAAACACATCATGTGTTTAGAGAGTTGGATATTTTATGCTTGCCTTTGAATACTAAATTATAACTTTTTGTATCTTTTCTACCTGTATGTACCTTGTTATTATATTCATGATTCATCCCATGGTGAATAGTAGATGGAACTCCCCTCATACCAAGGAGAATATTGTATGAAAGAGTTTTTTCCATGACATGTATAAGGGTAGGAAAAATCATTGTTCCTACCTTAATGGGTAGTGTGATTGTCCCCAACAATTATGTATCAACATTATCAAAGCCATGAATAGAAAAATTATTAGGTTTTATGAGATTCTCATCCACACCATCCTTATTTATAAGATCAATGCTACAAAAATTAATATATAATTCATTTTCAATAAGAGTACATCTAACCCCAAATTTATTAATGACCACAAATACCATTAGAGCCTCACGTTGTTTATGAATCTCAAGAGGAGGTAAATCACTTTGATGGAAAAAAAAATATAGGTTTGTTCAATTCATACCACCCAACAAGGCTACTACATCACTTGGTTTAAGAGAAGGCGAGATGTCAATATTCTATAAAACTTCTTGGAGAATTTAATGGTATGTAGGTGAAGTTTGAACTAATTTCAAAAGAGAGATCTTGGATAGAGTATTATGAAGTTACTCAACAAGATCATACTCTTAAATTCCACTATATTGATAAAGATGAGGTGTAGGGTGGACGTAAGTTTAAAAGGAAATAGAATAGAGGTTGTAATTTTGTTTGCTTGTTTGTTACTTTGAGTTCTATATGTGTGAGCAACCACATGATAACTTGGTTGTTGCAACTCATCTTTGTGCATAATATTACTTTGATTGAGGTTTTCTACAAAGTTTAGGGTATGACTAGGAGGTTTTGGAGGTCCTATATTGAGACAAGGTTTAGATGGAGGTCCAATAATGAGACGAGGTCCAATAATCAATTATGGGTTCACAATTTCATCTAAGTTAACTACTTTTTTATGATATTTTATCGATGATGAATCTAGAATATCAATTTTAAATTTTCATTTATGCAAACTACCTTTTATGATAGTATTCAGGTGAAAAATATTGCCTTTTTTCTTTCTACTAGTAGCAATCATATTGCCAGAACTTCCACGTATCTTGCATCTTCCATCTTTGAATTGTAGATCATAGCCTTTGTCCACCATCTATCCAAAACTCAAAAGATTATGCTTCAAGCCTTCAACATAAATAACATCATTAGTTTTATCCTTACCACCAAGACAAATAGAACCTCTACCATGAATCACACCACCATTGTTGTCTCCAAATCTTACAAAACCAACATCATACTTCTCTAGACTTACAAAATTTCTTTTATCACCAGTCACATGATGTGAGCATCCAATTTCAATAACCCTCTCATCCTTTTCTTCAACTTGGGCTGCAAGAGCTTTCTCATCTTTAATAGATTCAGTAGCCACAAGACTATTTTCAATGGTAGAAATGAAAACCCATTCATCTTCATTTCCATTATCTTTATCAGACTCATCATCAGTCACTCCTTCTTCAACAAAGTAAAATTTATTTTGGAATCTAGACTTATTAGGATTAGATCTAGGAACTCTTTCAAGACATCTTGATGCAAAATGACCTATTTTACTACATGAAAAAAATTTAATAGGTAACATTCCTTCATACATACCTTTTCCTCTACCTTCTTTCTTTACAATCAGTGCTTCCAATTCTTCCACCTCTCTTTCTTTATCTTCAAGTTGTTTCATTTCTTCATCATACTTGGATATATTTCTAGAGCATTCTCTTGGACCATATCTTTGCTTGTTACTTCCAGATATAGTAGCCTTGAATGCAAATTTAGTTTTCAGAACAGATTCACCAAATTCACTTAATTCAAAAGCAGCAAGCTTACCAACCAGTGTGTCTCTTGACATCTTTGTTATTGATCACGAGAGCTCTTCAATGGGTGTGAGCCTTCCTTTGTAGGAGAGGGAGGAAAGGATCAGTATCTTAGCTGCAATTTCATCCTCATCAGGAACCACTTAGGCATGTAATACCCATCAATATTTCATTTACTCTTTGCATAAAAGAAGTGTTATTTTCATCTTGCCATCTTCAAATTCTGTACTTTCCTTTTAAACTTTTTTCTGAAGCGGCCATCTTCACTGTGCATATCCACTTCGCCCACAGGGTTTCCACGGTGCAAAATATCATGTAGGTTATGCGTAGTTCTACCACTTTTCCATCTCTTTGAATCACCAGGATCACTCATAAAGCTGCAATAGCCTTAATATTGTTTTTCAGCGACTTTGATCTGCTTGTGATGAAGGGGGCCATTTTTGAAAGAATAACATATGGATCCTTTGTAATCTTCCATTAGGCTTCACCAATACACCTTAGGTGACATTGCATCTGAATTTCCATGAGTGAGTAGTTAGTTCCATCAAATCTCAATTTGTCCTTCTTGAATGTTGCATCTCCCGAGGATCACCTCAAGCTTTTGGGTTTCAAAGACGCCTAATACAAATTGTTGGAAAAGGGATGGAAACTAGGCGAGAGGTGAATCGAATTGTCACAAAATAATAAACAACTTTTCAAACAACTTAATCTCATATTTGATGAATAAGAAATTAATAATAAATAATTAACACATCAAAGAGATAGATAACACCAACATTTTTACATGGAAACTTGTTGGGGAAAAACCACCACAATGGTGTTAGTCCACAAGATTATACCTTATTAAAAGTATAATGAAATCCAATAAGGGAATGCAAATGCATTCGGGCCTGCCACCGAGCAGGGCGGTTGCGGAGGGAGCATGGCACTGCTGTAATACAAAATAGGATTAAAATCTGGAGGGTATGAACTAAAAAATTAGCTTCTGCACAAGCCTGATTACAGTTCCAATTAAGCACAAAAAAATCCTTCTCTTTTCACTCAAACTACTTCACACTTCGCTCAATCTTCTTCACCCTCTGCTCTGCAATTGAATGATATTCACACATACACACATAGGATCACACCCAACACATGAAGCACACTATGCACCGATGAAGAAATCACTCTTATATATATGCTACTTGAGATTTCATCAACTTAGTCAACTAGGAAAATAAAACATATTTTCAATGTCAACCCAAATTTACAAATAAATTTTTAATGAAAATCCACCAAGGTTGGTCACAACATAGTGGATACCCAAATTAATATCTTGAACATAAAAATAATTTAATTAATTCCACCTCGAAGATCCACAACACACTACCATCATCATGTCAGCCAGGAACATGAAAAACCAAACATATGCAAGAAAGGATCTTCGACCACAAGAACATCGATTAATGTGAACGTACTACAAAGATAGAGCATTATCTAGATACATCCAAAAACATGAAGAAATAATAGAGAAACATGCGGGTAAAAGCACAAAAGCTGTCACACTTTCGGCCAAATAAATAGTTCCGAGCGAAATATTTCCTGCTGAACAGGTTTCGACCGACTAGGTTTCGATAGAAACCACATGGCCTATTACATGGCACATAGGTCTCGGCCGAATCCCCAAAAATCAAAATTTTCCTTTTCCCGCTTTGAAATTGCATTTTTTAATGTGTGAGGTTTCTATAGAAAGGGTTTCGGTAGAAACTGTTTCTATAGAAAGGGATTCGGCTGAAACCCTTTCTGCTGGCCCGACTCCTGCGAAGCTATTCTATATTAATCCCTAGTTGATAACTCATCTTCTTTCAGAATTTTCTGAAACTTTCAACTTTAGCTGAGAATTTCTTTAGTCAGAATGATTTTTCTGAAAAAAAAAAAAAAACTCTTTTGTAGAGCTCAGAGTGTAGAATCTAAATATATAATTTTTTTAATAATTTGATTATTTTTAATATATTTTATTTTTAAAATAATGCAGGTAGGTTTTTAAAATGAAAAAAGAGGCTGATTACAGTTTAAAAAAAAGATAGTAAAACTTAATAAAAAATTTAAATCTTATATTTTGCAAAATATGAGAGATTCTTCTTCAAAAGGGTATAATTTTTTTTTTGAAAATGATTAAAAAAATTGAAAATAGTTGACGGCTCGTGAAAATTGTCAAATTATGACATGTTTGACTTTAAAACATTATTACAAGAAAAATATACATCAAAATTTGAATTTTTTTTTTAAAACAAGATATTGAAGTTGCCGGTTGGAGAAAAAATTAGGGAGAAATATAATTTTTTCAATTTGTTTTTCTTAACGGCCCATGAAGTCACTCTTTTCTGAAATTTTCAGCATTCCAAAATCTAACCTTAAATTGATAAAAACATAATGAAAAAAATATTTTAATTTTTTTTTAAAATTACAACAATAAAATTCATCAAAAGTTCTAAATTTCATTATTTTACACCATTTTGAAATTCAAAAAATAAAGACCACTTTTATGTGCTCGAAGTTCAGGATTTTTTTTGTTGTTGGTTGATTCATTTATAAAGTGTGACACAGGTTTGTGCTTTTACCCATCCGCAACAATTGAGATTTCCAAAATCACACAAACTTCACTGAAGAACACTGACAGAGATCACAAAAAAACTATCAGACCACAACATGATCAAATCTATACATGGACCTCTGAACCTTCCAGTAGATGATCTAGATACTCTCAAGAATAAAACTTTTAATCCATAGTAGTTTAACTTCAACGTAAAGAACAAGACGCCTTTATGACTTGCACAGTTCCACTGGGAACCTAGAACACTTTCTTTTACAATTTTCTCAATATCCTTGACATATACAACCTCAGATACACTAAATGTTAATAGTGTTGACATCGATGACAACCACATATCAACAACACATCCACAACATCCAACACCTTTTGGGACTCTTTGCAAAGAAACATGACACTTTGAGAAAAAGTGGGACACTTCACGAACAAAAGAGATAATTTGTGAAACAATGGGACACTTCACAAAAAAAGGGGACACTTTGTGAAATATTTTTCCAAGATCCTAAATTAACCTAAAAATACATAAAATCATCAAATTACTACATAAGGACAAAGAGTAGGAAAAATAATTGGCTCACCTCATGATGCCACTCACCGCATGCTTCCTACTCCCTGAGCACATCTAGTCTTGTAGGTGTGTAATATTGTGTGCTCAACATCCTTCACCCTTCGTCAATCACTTCCAAACTACAAAAGGTAAATGAAAAAGTTAGAATTATCTTTTCTTTTTTTCTCTTATGTACATTAAAATTAGGGTTTTTACTACATTAGATTTAAAAAATAAATTTCACTAAAACAAACATAATGGGTGCTAGAGAACTCTATTTTTTATGCTATTCATTATGTTGGAATCATGATTCTACTCCCAACATCATCAACTATCTATCATCATGTGGCATGGTGCTTGGAAAATCCTTATGTTATGACTTACCATATTCGATGTGGCTAGATTGCTACCTTGATTCCAACTTCATAAAGCAAGTGAAATCAAGGGGGGGCATACATGTACACTCGAATGTGATTTATAGTTAGACATTTGAGGATTTTTGGATAGCTAATGGATTTTTGTTGTAGGATGCGGTTCGTAACATTGTGGTTTTGTAGAGGACTATAGCGTGGGCTTCATTCTCTTGTATCATGATTTAACTTACATGTGTATCCTTTTATGACACAAAATTCATCATTAGATTCCTTCAGCTTACATATGCACATAGAGTCATATGGGCGCTAAAGTGGGGGATAAATGTAGTGTAGAAAATTGTGCACTCTTGAAGAAAGAGGCAATTTCACACTTATTTTGGACCTATTTTTACACCCTTGCATTAATTCCCCTTTAAAAATCACCATTTCTAGGCCCCTATGACCCATTATTTTGGATCTCGAGGCTCATTTCACTCAAAAATCATATAAAATCACATAAAGCCACTTAAATCCCCAAAAATCCTAAAAAACCCACCTCAAAAATCTAAGGTGGGACTCATTCACCACCTAGGGAAAATAAGTCCCCTTAGGTGGGATCCAATCACCAAGTGTGGCAAATGAGTCCCACTTGGGTTTTTTTTCAAATTTGAACTGCAATTGATCAATTTAATTCATTTTTTTGGTAAATTTTAGCCTTTG
>VDFB02163929.1:0-13280 GCA_007258455.2 Sequoia sempervirens
GGTTGAGGGATAACATGTAGGTTGACGATATAGGGTATAGGGTTTGGGGTTATGGGTATAGATTTTAGGGTTAAGTCTCACATCTCCCCCCTCTCTACTCTCTTCCCTATATTTATTGTTCTCTATCTCACTTGTCTCTCTCCCCTAGATCTACCTCTCTCTATCAAACCTTTCTCTATATCAAATTTCTATCTCTCCCCTTCCTAGATCTCTCCCCTATCCCTCCTTATCTACATTTTCCTCCCTCCCTACATAGATATCCCTTCTCTCTATCTCACCTCTCTCTATCTCTCTCCCTATCTCTCTCTCCTATATTCCTTTAATATATCAAAATTATTCGTTATTTAGGGTGTAAGACCTATATTTTATAGGTTTAGGGTTGATGGTTTATGATGGAGAGTTGAGAGTTGAGGGTTTAGGGATTGAATATTATTAATGTTAGGTTTTTGAGTTTGACATATAGGATATAAGGCTTATGTATTAGGGTTTATGTCATAGCGTGTAGATTTTATGGATGATGATATAGGGTATTGGGTTTAGGTTTGATATTATAAGATTGAGGGATAAGGTTTAGGTTTGAAGGTATAGGAAACTTGAGGGTTGAAGGTAAAAGGTTTCAGGTAGAGTGTGTAGGCTTTACATCCTAGGGATAAGTGTAGGGTTTAGGGTTGAGAGTTGAGGGATAGGGTTTATTGTTTATGGTATAGGGTATCTAGGGTTTAGGGTTATGGGTATAGAGTTTATGGTTAAGTGTATAAGTGTTAGGGTTAAGTGTATAGAGTTGAGGGTTTAGCGTTGAGGGGTTATTGGTATAGTGTTTAGAGTTAAGTGTATAAGGTTGAGGGTTTATCTTATAGGCTTTAGGATTTATCATAGGTGTAGGATTGAGGCTTTCTATCTCTCTCTACCTAACTCTCCCTTACCTACCATATTTCTTCCTCCCTCTCCCTTCCTCTCTGTCCCTATCTCACTCTTTAAATCCATCGTAAGCCAAAAACTAACCAAAAAATGCACGTGTTGTTAAGTAAAAATCACATGCACATTTTGTAAATTTAGAAGCACATATATGTTTTGTCATATATGTTTTGTTAAGTTAAAATAATATACATGTTTTCACACTATAGGAATTTTTAATTGGAGGCTGAAGTACAAACACTTGAGTTTAGGGACCAATAACATGTATGTGTTATGGAAACATAACACACACATATTTTTTTAGTTTACATGGATTCCTAATGGCCAAAAGATCACATGATAGTCATTTTGAAGGTCCCATTACAACTAGTTCCACTTTCTGTGTGACATTTTCTTATAGTGTAAGAGATATTTTTTTTATTTGAGTTAAAATGATTAAAATGCATTGGAATCTGACAATCAATTGATTGTTGAATGTTTTTTGTTTGTATAACAATTTTGATTGCCAATTTTGATGAATATTTCATATTTTATTAATAATTTTTTAACTTGTTTAAGTAATTTATCATTTATATGTCAATGAAGAGTAATTTGATATTGTCCTATATTGATTATGACTATCATAAATTCACTATGATTGTCCTAGGTTTGTTAGGATTGTCCTAGGTTCATTAGGATCATCCTATGTTCATTACGATTATCCTCCATTCTCAAATAGCTTCAAGTTATACATGTACTAATTTAAAATTTATGAATATCATGTAAGCAATGTAATATTACACAACATTGAATATGATTTCAACTACAAATCTCATGCAAATGTTAAATCCAATAGATTTTTTTTAGTTATTCTATTGCTCCATCTAGCTTTTCTCAATCCATCAAATCATCCTCATGCATCATCAACCTTATGTAATATAAATCCAATCTATGATACTTTTTCTTGCACTATCCCAGGTTCATTAGTATTTTCATAGGTTAATTAGGATTTCCCTAGGTTCATTAGGAATGTCCTACATTTATTAGGATTGTCCTAGGTTAATTAGGATTATCCTAGGTACATTAAGACTATCCTAGGTTTATTGGGATTTTAATAGGCCCATTAGAATTATTTTAGGCTCATTACGATTGTTTTAGGTTCATTAAGACTATCCCATGTTCTTTAGGATTGTATTACATTCATTAGGACTAACCTTGGTTCATTATGATTATCCTAGCTTCATTATGACTCTCCTAGGTTTAGAGAGACTATCCTACATTCATTATCATATCATTTGTAGCACTTAGATATATATTTTCTAAACTTATAGGGTTACATAGGATAACTCCACAATAACCTCTCTCATTTTTTGAATAATCCAATCCATTTGAATATGGTAGAAAGTTTTCAAATGTTGCAAAAAGTGTCAATTTTATTCAATGAAAAGTTGTAATATTGCATGAATTTTGTTCTATTCATTGTGGGACTGAATTGTAAATTCCAATGCATTCAAGTGGGTGGATTTATGCTAGGAATGCTCATGTTTCACTCCCTAACTTGCATGAACATTCTAGGCCACACTATATTGGTGTATTCTCTTAAGTTCCCTTGGCACAAAGAACTATCAAACTTTAATGAGTTGTTTCTCTAATCATGGAACGTAGGAAAGTTTTCTACAAACCTATAGAGTTAATTAGGGACCCTCAACAATAAACCCCCACTTTTTGGAGATGTCAATCCAATTTCTTGTGGTGGTAAGTTTTGAAACATTGTAATAAGTGTCAATTTTGTTCAATGAAAAGTTGTGATATTACATAACTTTTGATTTGTTCATCAGGGGGCTAAACCATTAGTACTAATGTATTCAAGTTGGTTTTTTTTATTCTAGGAATTCTCATATTTCACTCCCCAATTAGCTCAAACATTCCATACCACACTGTACTAATTCATTCTCTTAAGTTCCCTAAATGCAAAAAAATACTAAATTTTGATGAATTATTTCTCAAAATATATGGAACATAAGAATGTTTCATCTAAAAATGCATGGTCATGTGTACTCCCTCTATAATAACATCTCTCACTTTTTCAAGACTCTAATATAGTTTCTCATGGAAATAATTTTTCTGGTGTTGCAAAAACCATCAATTACATTTAATGAAAAGTTGCAATATTGCATAAATTTCATTATGTTTTTCATGGACTTGAACCATCAACACCAACAGATCTGAATAAGAGGGTTTATGCTTGGCATGCTATGATTTTACACTCCAACTTTCCTACATGTTCCAAGCCACACCACACTGATGCATTGTCTTAAGTTCCTATGTAAAAAATCCAAACTTTGAAACGTTGTTTCTCAATTCGTGGAACCTAGGATAGTTTTTAATTAACCTACAAGGTAATGTAGGACCCCTCTATAATTTTATTTCTTACTTTTTGAAGACACCAAACTAGTTTCTCATGGCATCAAGTTTTCAAATGTTGTAAAAAGTGTCAATTTTGTTCAATGAAAAGTTGCAATATTTTTCATGGGTCCAAGCTATCAATGCCAATGCATCCAAATGGTTGGCTTTGTATTAAGAATACTCCTATTTTTCTCCCCAACTCAACCAAATATTCCAATCCACACCACATCAATGCATTCTCTTAAGTACCCTAAGTGTAAAAACTACCAAATTTTGACAGGTTTATCAAAATCCATGGCACACATGAATGTTCTATCTGAAACTATAGGGTCACATTAGCTTCCTCTATAATAACTTATCTCACTTTTTTAAGACTCCAATCTAGTTGCTCATGGAAGAATTTTTTTGGTGTTAGAACAAGTCATGTCAAATGTATTTAATAAAAATTTATAATGTTGCATAAATTTCATTTTGTTCATTGTAGGCCTGAACCATCAACAACAACACATCTGTGTGGGAGGATTTATGCTAGGAATGTTCCTATTTTTCTCATTGATTCTCTTGAATGTTCCAAGCTACAATGTATTGGCACATTCTCTTAAGATCCCTAAGTGAAAAAAATTTCCAAACTTTGATAAGTTGTTTCTTAGAATCTATGGAATACAAAAACATTCTATCTAAACCTATAAGGTATGGTAGGGCCCCTATACAATAATTTATCTCACTTTTTGAAGACTCCAATATAGTTGCTCATGGCATTATTTTTTTGTGTTGTAAAAATCAAGTGCAATCAAAGAAAATTTCAATGTTGCATAAATTTCTTTCTATTCATAATGGCTCCAAAATATCAAAGAAAATGTGTCTAGGTGGATGGTTTTATGCTAAAAATCCTCAATTTTCAATCCCCAACTCACCTGAACATTTCAGGCCATACTATATCGACACATTCTCTTAAGTGCCCTAAGTGCAAAAAACTATCAAAATTTGATGGGTTGATTGACGAAATTCATGATATATATGAATGTTCTATTAGGACATACATGGTCATGTGGGTCTTCTCTATAATAACCTCTCTCACTTTTTTAAGAATCCAATCTAGTTGCTCATGGTAACAATTTTGCTAGTGATGTAAAAACCATCAAGTGAAATCAAAGAAAAGTTGTAATTTTGCATAACTTGTATTCAATTCATTGTGGGCCCAAATATTTAGTGCCAAAGCATCTAGGTTGGTGGGTTTATGCTAGGAAAGCTCCTATTTTTCTCCCCAACTTGCTCGAACATTCCAAGCCACACTGTACCAACACATTCTCTCAAGTTCCCTAAGTACAAAAAATTGCCAAACATTGACTACCTATTTCTTGGAATTTGTGACACATATGAATGTTTCATCTAAATTTATAAAGTCATGTGAGGTACCTCTACAATAACCTCTTTAAAATTTTCAAGACTCCAATTTATTTTCTTGTGGTAAATTTTTTATGGTGTTGTAAAACCTATCAAATGCATTCAATGAAAAGTTTCAATGTTGCATAACTTTAATTTTGTTTATTATTGGCCCAAACCATTAGTGCCAACACATCTGAGTGTGTGGTATTATGCTATAAGTTCTATTTTTTTCTCCTCAACTCACTTAAACATTTTAGGCCACACCATATCAACACATTGTCTAAGTGTCCTAAATGCAAAAACTACCAAAATTTGATAGATTATTTCTCAAAATTCATGACACATATGAATGTTCTATATAAACCTAAAGGGTCATGTGAAGTCCCTCTACAATAAATTATCTTAGAAAAAAATTGGTGCTACAAAAACCATCAAATACATTCAATGAAAAGTTGCAATATTGCATAACTTTTGTTATATTCATCATGGGCCTAAACGGTCAGCACCAACACATTAGGGTGGGTAGTTTTATGCTAGGAATGTTCCCATTTCAATCCCCAACTCACCCAAACATTCTAGGACACACCGTACCAAGGTCATTTGAGTTATAAAATTTGAGTCATATAAATAGATAAAATTTCAAATATACATGGATATAAACCAACTAAAATAATATACAAAAGTTACACATTTACAATAAATTGGTAGAATCATGGCATTATATATATATATAATATTAGTTATACATAGATACAAATTAGCTAATAATATTTACAATTTTTTTGCATTTCCTTCAATTGGTACAATGAATAGATGATATGTCAATTAGCCAACTATATGTAAAAGAGTTTCAAACTTATTCCCCTTTCATAGAAACAATTTGACCTAATGATCCAACACATTGAATACCTACAATTGGCCAAAATTTAATCTACTGAACCTTACAAATCAAATCTAACCCTTATGGCATCAAGTATTGTCTCGTGGTCATCTTTTTGAACTTTCCATAAATTCTTATTAAGTGGTCTACCGTGATATTTAATCAATTGAATATTAATAGTGACAACAAGGTTATATTAGTGAATAATTTTCTGATGTGTTTCAAAGTTCTCGAACAACCAACCATATGATTGAGGTTTGCATTGTTTAATTAGATTCAATGAAAATTCCTTTGTTTTTTCATGTTATTTGAATTCTAATTGATATTTTGTGAAAATTTTCATTGGAATTATGTAATTAGTTGATCATTTACATGGATTTATAGTTTAATTTTATGTTTTTTGATCAACTGACTTTATACATTCACAATATTCTAAATTAGAATAGGGTTCAAAATAAAAATATTGTTCCAAATCAAAATATTGTTCTAAATGAAAACATTGATCTAAATCAATACGTGATTCCAAATCAAAACATTGTTCCAAATCAAAACATTTTTTCCAAATAAAAACATGGTTCCAAATATAAACATGATTCCAAATCAAAACATTTTTTCAAATTAAAACATGATTCCAAATCAAAACATGTTTTCAAATCAAAACATGGTTCCAAATCAAAACATGGTTCCAAATCAAAATTTTGTTCTAAACCAAAACATGGTTCCTGTTGCAAGATGGTGTGTCCCTTGGCCTTCCTTGTGCACCACAACACTTGGGTTTGTGACATGGATTAACTGCCTCTTGTGAATCTTGTATAAATCTAGCAGTTGTATCAGGCATTAATAGGTCAATCTTTTGGTGCAATGACAACCACCGATGTAACAATTGGTATTAGGGCCAATGTCATAGGTTTGAACCCCTCGCTTGCACTAGGGGGGATTGTTACAAGATGGTGTGTCCCTTGGTCTTCCTTGTGTAGTGTAGTGCTTGGGTTCATGACATCTTGTGGATCTTGTATAAATTTGGAGGTTGTATTGGGCATTAATAGGTTGATATTTTGGTGCAATGACAACCACCAATGTAATAGTTCTCAATCAATTTTTTTTTCCAAATCAAAATATGATTCAAAATTAAAACATTATTCTAAATCAAAATATGGTTCCAAATCAACTCGTTGTTTGAAATAAAAATATGTTTCCAAGTCAAAACATTGTTCCAAATTAAAATGTCTTTCCAAATCAAAATGTGGTTCCTAATCAACACGTAAGTCAATAACAAGGATTTTCTCATTATCAATTATAAGCTTAAAAATAAGCACAAGCCCAAAAAATGTATACTCAACAAGAATTGCTTTCTCAATAAAAAAAAATTGCAATATGGTCCTCAAGGTCAATAATATCGGCAATCTCAAGTCAATGGTGCACCACAATACCAATATGGTGGAGCATATAATACACCTCCCACACCACTAGATATAATTCACAAAATCACTCATACAATACACCTCTGTATCAAGATCATACATATGCTCCACTATTGATAAACAAAAACATGGACATTTCATCACAGATACAAATTTTTCCCCAAAAGATACAAGATATTCAAGCTAGAAAAGTAAAGAAATCATATGCAGTCCAAGACTTATGCCCCTATCCATTTGATAGAAGCATCATGATGTTACCTTTTCCTCCAAACTTTGGCATCACAAAGTTTGAAAAATAAAAGGGAAGAGGAAATCTAGAGGAACATATAAGAGATTTTACGTTGCTTGTATGGAAGTCTCATACTATGATTCATATCTCATGAGACTATTCCCAAGAAGCTTGGTTGGATTAGTAATGGAATGGTTTCACACCTACCTCCTAGAATTAGGACATTTCAAGAGATCACAGATCAATTTGTCACACATTTCTCTTATAACATTGATGTTGGTGTAACATTGTATAACCTTTACATCCTAAAAAAAATAGAGGAGAATCCTTTTCTACCCTTTTGCAATGATGGAAACACAAAGCAAGAAAATGTAAATGGCCTATATGTGAGAGACAAAAAGTTGAAATCATTACATTAAATTTGGAAAAAAATATATCCTTTCAACTAAGAATTCAATGTGTAACACCATTTGAGGAACTCATATAAAAAAGTCTCAACATTGAATGAGCATTAATTGCTAGGGGATACACATAAAATTACAACCAACCATCTAGTTCCTACAAAAAACCAAGATTTTGGGCCAAAAATAATAACATTACTAATGATGGTGTGGTGGAGGTAAAGGTTATTATTAAGGCACAATCAACCATTTAGAAAACACACACCAAAACACATAACATAAAAATCAATAAAATGTTAACAATGGCAACATTTCATGAGGACTACCACCATGAAAAAAAAATTAACAACCACCAAGACAAAACAAATGCTCCTCAACAACAATTCACTCCCTTAGGGGGAGCCTTTTGCAATAATGTTAAAGAAGTTGATTCAATCAAATCTCATCACACTCCCTCATTCTAAAAACTATCAGGAACCTCAAGTCAAACCTCCATGATACAAAGATGAAGATCATTGTAAATTTCACCAATATTAGGGACATAAAATAATTTTTTTTGTCTCAAATATCTCATCCAAAACCTTATTGATCAAGGAGAAATCAATGTTGATAAAAAAGTAGGGAATGAAGATCTAGGAATCTGTAAAACTCTAATGCTTGATCATGGGAAGGAAAATGATTTTGAAAAGGAATCAAGCTCAAATAGTATAAACCATACATTGGATAACATAGTAGGAAACATTTGTCATTACTCATTCATCACAACATGAGGAATTAGACATGCATCAAGACACTTTCTTAAAACAAATTCAAGATCAATCAACAATTTCTAGCATATTTCATATTGAAATGGCATATAATATGTCTCAAATCATAATATCGCACACTTGTATGGATTCATGATTGGACACATTGAAGAAGGTCAAATGTAAAAAAAAAGAATCCCTTACTATGTCCATACCACTAAAGCTTGTGAAGAGTCTTTTACAATTGCTATACTATCTACCCAAGATTCATGTCAAGAAGATACTCTTGATTATAACAAAATTTTCTCCAAGTCAAGTTCAATAGCTCATAACCTCAAAGAATTATCATTATCTACATAATATCTTCCAGTATTTAATTGATAGTTTCTCTACCATAATCCATGATGAAGAGATCACTTCACCAAAGTATTATCATGATTTGATGAAAATCTTCCAATATATTCAAAACTTCAAAGATATCCTAGATACTACCCATGAGATTCTTCCTTCTAATGGACATATAGATGATCTTAATCCAAAAAAAGGGTTTCCCACTCTTAACATTATCATATAAGAGAAAGAAATGATAGAAATGATTGATTCTTATAGTGAGTGTAAATCATTGATGTCTCTTGAATCAACACCAAAATTTGACACATCCAAAATTTTGATTCAAGACATTGAGTATGAAGATATCCAACATTATCCAAGCAAAGGATTATGTGTACATGAACATGGTATCTCAAAATCAGTTAGCATTCCTGAGTAGAGTGTAGAAGAAGTAACATCATGTATTCATGATAAGTCATATTCTGTAGCCATCTATTAGTGGATGCATTATCAAGGAAAAGGATTAGAGCTCTTTAAACATGACATCTTGAAATAAAAAATTATAGTAAATAATCTTGAGCAATAAGGAATTAGTTCTTCAGTAGTAGGAGAATCAAATCATGTCAATAATACCTCCATAATACTAAAGGAAACTTTGTCTAATGCAAACACCAACATGGGGAGCATGAAGGGTCATTATGATGAAACCAATACTAATTCTACAATTATGACCCATTTCAGGAATCATCATCCACACATCATTTTATTAGAAAATTGGGACCAACACAAAAATCAATATTCCTATCAAAGAAGAGATAAAATCATCAAAGAAAAAGAATTAGCGAAGCACAGTAGAAAAAGTAATTTCAAATTGATATAAAAGAAAAATACATAAAATCATCCCCATCAAACTCCATTAGTCAAAGAAACTATGGGGAAAAATTAATAAGGGAAATTCATCCATCAAAAAGATTCACCAATGCAAAAGAAGGCCTCAAGAGTGACTTATAAAGTATATCATGCAGTTGGTCCTAATTAAATCTCCACATTCACCCACCATTTCTCATCATCCCAAGTTTGGAGAGTCAAAGATTCTAAATAGTTGACTAATCCATCTCATATCCCTCAACGTATGACACCATCCATTTTTCCATCCATGATATCCATTTCTTGCATTAACCATGTCTTAGAAACAACTCTTTATCATAAGGACTCTAAGGGGACTCTATCCTAATGTGTGCACCTAGATGAGGTTAATTCTAGTATCAAAAAGGTAGAGAAGGAATCTCAAGAGTTACATTCAAGTGCTTGTATCTTAGCAAAGAAACTTCTCGAAGCAAGACACCATTGTCATATTATTATAGTTGCATCTACATCAGAACAACCAAGTAGTTCACCATGAGCATAAAATTTTTCTTCTTTAGATTGAGTCACAAACTAGACCTACACCTCTAAGGTCCATGAGTAAACCTAGTTTCTCTAACTAAGTGCATATTCATCCATCTTACACTAATAAAGTCACCAACACACCCATCAACCTAGAAGAGACTTATGGCAAAGGCTTTAAGATCTTAGCTAAACAAGGATGCACCACAACAAATGATCATGGGATTTATAAGTTATTAGAACAAATATCGATTGAAGATACTAAATTACTAGGATATCAAGATCCTTCTTTGTCCACATCTTCGAAGGAAACAAGTGGACCCTGCTTCATAATAAAAAAATATCTCACAAGTATGATAGGATCAACTTAGGTCCTTCTCCTCAAAATCCACCTCAACAAGATCCTCAAACAAGAAATATAAACCTTATAAAGTCAAAGAGTTGTCATTTCTACATACTAAAATATAAATTGAACAACAAATGGAACAACATCATCTAGGATGGATTAAATTTCATAAGAACATGAATTATTGTGCATATCATAGAACTCTCAAACATCTTACTAATGATTGTTGTGCATTAAAGTTGACATTGAGTGATTTTTCCCCTCCTAACATTTCTAAAATGATTGGATAGCAATTACATGAACTTTTTTCCTTGCCATGTGTTACAACCCAATTGTGTAATTACTATTTACTATTACTATGTAGGGTAAATATGAATATAATGTGAATTTTGGAGATGAATAAATTGTGCTTGCAATTTTTTATTGATGCATTATATGTGAATGCTATCTCATTTGATGTTATCTCATGGAAAAGTACTCCATATATGTGAATGGGTGGTTATTGAATTGATATTCTAACTTAGGAGATGTATTACATATAATGCATATTTTGTTAACAACTTAATACCATTTGCATGTGTTTGTGGTTGTAGGTGTATGTTCAATTCCTCCAGGAAGAGGGGAAGTATCACTCAGGAGAAGATCTTGTTTGGGTAACTGTTAACGTAAACTATCTAAGCATACACACACCACAGTAGAATAATTGAGTTGAGTCATTTTGTGGAAAGTTGGTAAGTCATCCTTAGTTGATGTGTTTGCATTAGTAGAGTCTTGTCTAATATTGAGTGCATTACTAGGTGAAGTTTATCTATTTGATCTTTAGAGTTCTTTCTTTTATTATTACGATTATATTGATAAGGACATACATGGAGTATATGTATATATATATATATCTATATGCACATACATGTCAATGGGATCTAGCAACATGTATATGCATACATATAGATTTACCACATGCAAATTTTTATTAGTAAAATGGTAATTGTGAATGGTTATATGTGAATCAAATGCGTACATATATATGTATAGTATATACATCTATCCATATGTATATATGTTGGATAGGACAACTGAGAGGGGGGTGAATAAGTTGTCACATATTATAACCTTAAATTCAATTACTAGAACTAACACATAAACTGATTAAGTGATTAACTATCAAATGCAAATGAAAAAACACAATAACACTATATTTACATGGAAAAAAAAATGAGGGAAAAACCACGGTGAGGATTAACTCACATTGTAGAGAATATCAAAACCAATTACAAAAAGGCTCACTGCCTAAAATAAGGAATCATTGTTTGGACTCACTATCCATAGGGATACAACCTAGAGGGCTCACTACCACAAAGATACAAAGAAGAAAAAAAATAATTGTTACAAAGAGATAACAATCCCAATGCAACAAAGATTCCATTGCAATCACTGATCAACTTGCATGAATTGTAGAGTTCACCTTTTGCTCACTGCATCCAAACACTCAACGTTAAGCTTCAGACTGAACAATCACACACCTAACTCACACACTTTAATAATAGCATCAAAGTCACATCTTCTCTTTCAATTATCTTCCTTATTTTCTTATGTACAATTTTCATCGCTAGCATATTCTGTATTTATACTATCTCCAACCTTGAAAAGATACAAATTTGACCATCCAACTTCAAATTCAAATTAGGTTAGAGCCAAACATCTTAGGGTACAATTAGAATGAGGGTAAACCAAACACACACTTCATTAACTTCAAAAATAGTGCTTCACACACGGTCGACCAAACAAGTGTGAAACACATAGATCATTTGAGCTCGATGCTTCTAAATGTCAAAACCATCTTCAATAGAACCATGACAACATAATTCTAGAACCATGAGCCATAAGACTTAAACAAAGAGAAATCCATACTAGCAACAATTCTCCTAGACCTTAATCAAAACATAGAGAAATATCTTTCACAAGCATTAGAACAACATCCTCAACAACTAGATACCTGCAACCTTATTTTAATAAAATTTTCTCAATATCCTCAACATATACAATCAACAACTCTTAGATAACCAACTGACTAGTTGACACCAATGACAACACTTCATTCTTCTTTCCATTCTTGCAACAATCTCCTCGTTTATCATTGATGGAAACACATGATGTGAAAAACCATCAAAGACACCATAACAGTTATGGAGATACTTCTCAAGATTTTTCCTTTTGCTTCTACCCTTTTAGAAGATCATCTTCCTCATTACCTGCTTTCTCTTATTAACTTTCTTTTCCTTTTCACATGCTCTCTCTCTCTTTTTCTTTCTTTTTCACATTCTTTCTCTCTCCCCCTTTAAAATAAATGGAAAATGAAAAAGATATGTCCATTAAAACTTCCTTTGACATGAAAACAAAATAATCATAATGACAACACTTAAAAAAAAAATCTACTTGCTCCCCCTGAGGGGTAGCCACCAAAAACATCAGTCCTAAAAGATAGAACCATGAATCCACCAAACTGATGCATCTCCAAATGCATCTTAGTTTGTAAAAGGAGTGGAAATACCCCTAACTTATCTCAGAGATACTCAAAAGTATCTTTAGGAAGATCCTTTATAAATATATTTGCAATCTAATCCTTTGTCGAAACATACTCAAAATTGAATTCGTTCTCCATGAACTTCTCTCTTAAGAAATGATACCTGATAGATATATACTTCATTCTCGAGTGCATCATAGGATTCTTTGAAATGTTAATTACACTTGTGTTCTCACAGAAGATAGAAATAGGATCATCATGTAGCACTGTGATATCTTTCAATGTTTTTTTCATCCATAAAACTTGTGTACAACAAGATGCAATAGTAATATAT
>VDFB02163930.1:0-21938 GCA_007258455.2 Sequoia sempervirens
TCCAAGTCCTCCAAGCTGCCCTTGATTGGGTTGGCTCCATGGGTAGAATAGGGGCCAACCTAGTTTGCAAGAAAAATGACCAACAAATGAAAATAGTAGAAGCCATAAAAAATCTCCTCAAGCCATATTCCAACATTCTACAACATTTGTAGTATTTTTATGCAAAGGATCAGGTGTTACTTGAAAATTCTTTTGATTGTTCTAAACGGGTTTTCCATTATGCCAGCTACTGTGATATGGATAATTCTAACACCTTGAAGGCCTCTCATTCCTCTATAATTGAGGTTTTTCATTCTTGGCTTGCCTCTACAAAAAATTCAACACTTGCTCCAGTTTTTCATCTGGGGCTGTAGTTTTGGCTACCTTCTCATTTTGAGTCTTTTAATTCTTGGAAGTCTTAGGGTCATCTTTTCTACCAGCTTTTCTAGATGCCCTTCTATTATTCTCAATGTGTAATGCCATCTTATAGGCCTCCCTTAAGGACTGTGGATTTTTATCTCTATGTAAATAGCACATCTTGGAATCATACGCATTACAATAGACAACTAGACATTCCCTTTCATTAGGCCTAAAATATCTAGGGACTTTGTAAATTTCCTTTTGGAATCTTGCATCAAACTCAATAGCCATTTCATTGTGCCCCTTTGTAATGTTCTTGAAGTCATTTAATCTAAACCATGGATCAGTTTGGTCACCATACTGCTCCCTAAAAACTTGAAAGAATGAATCCTTTGAGTCTATGCTTGCATCCGACAAGATTCTATACCAATCTCTTGCATCTTCTATCAGATATTGCATAAAATAATTCATAGTCACATCCTCATCCCATAGTTCAAATTCTTCTAAAAAAATTTGAAAAGCCTTAAGATGGTCTTCACCACTAAGAGCATTATTGGCAGTAAGTTTGGGCATATGTTTCCTGGCATTGTCTGGTACTGGAGTTGGGTATCTGGGAATATTTTCAAAACACAGTTGCCTATAACTATCAGTATGTAACAATATTCTACCCATAGGTCCTTCTTCCTCATCTTGGTTATCATTATCTCTCCTTTCATTATTATATCCAGATCTTCTGTGTTGAGGATGATGTTGATCATTGAAGTAGATGGTTTTGTTCTTATCTTCATGCTGTGAGGAAGAACTGGAAGGATTACCAGTAGGTGAAATTTTGTCACTAGTATGAGGGTTGGAGGAGGATTCAAGCAGCCTTGAGGGATCTGGGTTTTAGGGATAGGATCTTTCAATGTGGATTCTAAGAAGCTAAGCCTCTTTTTCATTTCCTTGTTTATGGCCAATAATTCCATCTCCTTTGTTTTCTTATCCAATTCCTCATTCTCCTTCACTAATTTATCAAAGAATGAAGTGGAATCATCTTGAGATGTATCTTTCTTTGAAGCACCTACCTCATTAATCTTTACACCTTCATTAGCTTTTCTCTCATTCATAGGACACTTCCCTTTATCAACATCATAGGATTCACGTTTAGTATTCTTTGAAGGAGGAGGAGGTGGCATAGTAGTTTTTTCAGCATTGTTGGATTGGGGACCTATAGCAACATTATCAGTTGAGGAGTTAACATGACTCTTTCCCACAATTTCTCGCACAACTGGATCATTCTCTTGATCAACCTAGGATGCCAACTTGTCTAATGCTTCCATTTCCTCAACCTTTCTCCTCAACATGTCCCTTTGCATCATGGCATCCCTAATTCTCTTCTCCTTTTCAGCATCTCTCTTCTTTTTTATTATCATTGCAGTGATACATTATCTGATTTAGGGTATGTATATCATTTAACACTTCTTCATTTGGAAGGATAGAATCTCTATTAGATGCAATTACATTTTCACCTTGAAAAGGGAGTGGGTCATGGTAATAGTCATCTCTTGTTAACAAGTCATTAGGGATAGGGGTATATGTATGGGAATTTGGAGTAATATATCCTTAAGCTCTAGCACGCCTAGCACTAGAATTATCTCTTTGGATTCTATCCATTTGTCTCTAATTCATAGATTTCACACCAGGGTTTGAGGAATACTCATTTACAATGGTCTTGATAAAAACCTCTCCCCTCTCATTGGAATTATTATCACTAAAGTCCAATAAATTTTTCTCACATTCTAAAGTAGAATTAAAATGCATTTCATGTTCAGGGGTGGGGTGAGGTGTAGACTTGCCTTTTCTTGCATCCTTTTCCTTTATCCATTTTCCTTTTTTCTTAGATAATTCACCTTCCAGCTTCTATTTTAGATGCTTCTTCATATGACCCGTGTTCCTCTCATTTGAGCTTGAATTATTTTCACCTTCTTCACCTTCCTTAGTTTCTTTACACTTTTCTTCTTAACTTCCTTAATATACTTGAACACTAGTTCACACTGATGCAAAGACGTCAGAGTCACCACCTAATTTCCTTAGGATAGATTGGTAGCAATTTTTTTGTGATTGTTTGCAAATATCAACATATTTTAGAAACTGAGACAAAATTTGACACATACGACGTATTCTTATATGAACTTTGCACTCACTCTTTAAAGAAAAATGGGAGGGAAATTTATCAAGAACTCAGATAAAATACTTGGTAAAGATCAGAGCTATAATTAGCAAACACTTTTAATTGACTGACCCTATAAGTAAATATCACCATCTAATGTGGTGATCTATTATAATGCATTCTGGAGAACTAATAATCATAAGAGTTGCATCCCCAATAGAGTTGCCATTATTTTGGTTGTTTTAACAATGAACCAATAAAGTCTTAGTAGGTACCTATGATTTTTCTAGGCTCAATTCTTGAATATCTACTAAAAAAGTGGCCAATTGATGAGATATTTCCCTAATGAAGCATACACTTCTTCCCGAAAAACCTAGGAGGGTTGTTGTCTGGGTTTTCACATGGAGTAGGGACCCTCTTTTCAGATGTCTTTTGACCTTTGGTTTTATTGGATCTATCTTTTGAGGTCTTGGTATGTTGGTCTTGCTAGCTTTGACCTTGCCTTGAGGCTTGAATTGGTTAAAATTGAGTTTTAGTGAGAAGTCCATGTTTGACTTGGATCGGAGACTTCACGGCTCTGGTGGATTTTTCCAGTCCTAGTTCAACATTGATTATTGTAGTTTTCTAAAGTCAGGAACACCTTGAACTACGGGATTTTTAAACTCTGGCGGATTTTCTTGAACTTTGTTAAAGTCCCAAACCGTTAAAACCCAGTTACTATAATATCCATGGAATTAGTGCTCATCAGGATTATCCATTTGGCTTAGTTTTTTTGAAATTCCATTGGGCTTGGGTTTTCGAATTTCCCTTGACATGTCTTGTCGCTCATTAATGTTTGAGGTATGTCTTATTTGGCACTAGTGTGAATGGATTTAAGGCATTTTGGGCATCGTTTTGATTTCATTATTCACTTGCTATTTTCTCTAGAGTTTGAGATTCTTCATTTAATCTTTGATTATTAGATTTGAGCTGCTTGTGTCTGGATTGCTTGAGCACTGGTGTAGAGTTTTTCATTGCTAGGGCACACTATTTCACAGTCACCTCCTTGAGTTTGGGCTTTGTTTGAAATTGATCCATGGTAAGTCATTGTTGGCCCCTCCTCTTGTTTGCACTTAGATTGATTCTTTCGAGTTGGTTGGTAGTCATTTTAGGTCAGCCTTTGCTTGTTTTATGATTTTGTATTTATCAAACTAGGGTTTGACCTACCTCTTCACAAGATTTTGTCATCTGCACTATGCATGCTTTTGTTTACTAATTGAATGTCGGGTGTATCGGTGTGGTTGGGCATTCTGGGTGGGATGTTTCCTTCGAGATGAGTGATTTTCTATATTTTGTGGAGGTTAGGGTTTCGGTGCATTTGCCTGAATTTGCTAGGTTTAACGGATTTACCATAATTTGTATATCTTGTGCCTAGCTTAAACCTAATCATACCTTGAGAAATACCGGTGCATTTTAGATTGATCATTTCAAGGATAGTGTTTGAAATTTTGAGCTTACCCAGGTTTTCATGGCAGAGGTCTAGTCATTAGATTTAGGGCATAATTGTTTTACCATGAGGATCGGTCATTTGTGGGTCTTGGGAATCCAAATTCATGTGCATTTGAATTTTTTCTTATTGGCATCAATTTTGAGACCATTAGAATCCAAATAGGGAAGTTTGCATGATCATCTGACTGATGGTTCACGCGTTAACGATCGTCGGGTTTCTGAGGTGTCCGCAGAATTTCCGCGCACCCGGATTTTCCCGGTTTCTGCCAACTCCACGGTGTTCCGAAGTTTTGAGCTGTCCGTAGAAATCCGGCATGTCCAGATTTTTCCAGTTTCTTGCCTTGTTCCATTTCCTTTCTGATTTTCGATGTTAGGGGTAATGGAGTAAGTGCTAAATGGTGATTTCTTGCTGCTAATGGATGAATTTCATGATAATTACATAAATTTTTGTTCGTACTAATGACTTATTTGGCGAATGATGTCTTGGCAGCAGGAATTCGTCTAGGTCGGATTTCTCCGAAATTCCGCCTCGACTGTATTTTCCCGGTTTACCTCATTTTCCCAGATTGCTTTATTTTTTTGGATTTTCAAAGATTAACGATTTGTGATGGATCTTAATTGCTTTATGTGGTTTTATGCTAATCCTCTGATTGGAATATGTATGATAATTGGGTGCTCATGAGGCTCTTTTGTGAATGCAGACCGAATCAAGCAAGGCTACTGCAGGAAAGTCCAAGGGTGATACTGAAGGGTCCTCGGTTACAGAGGCAGAGAGATTGAGGTTGGATACCAAGAGTCAGGTTCCTAATAGTAAGATATCTTCTGTATGGTCAGAGGTCTCTGACACTAATGTAGGAGTGTGGAGGTATGAGGAATTTAAGGCAAGAACAACCTAGAAAGATCTATCGGCCTTGACCAAGGGGATGATGAACTCTGGATTGGTCCATGTGGCAGGATTCCCTCCTGTAATCCAGTGCTATGAGTTGATACTAGAATGTGCACGACAGTATGACTTTGACACACAGAGGGTCATTAGCTCTGAAGGGAGGCTCTTAGAAAATTTTAGTCTCGTTTCTATTGCCCAAGCCTTTGATATGCCAGATTTGCCATCTGTATGTGCCTTGAACATGGATTTAGCCAAGACTTACTATGAAAATGAGCCCACCAAAGCCCAGCAGATGATTAATTCTTGGCTGGAGAAACCAAAACCTCACTTTTCTAAACTGCCCAAGCAATTACACATGATCAAATTCAGATTGGACATATATGATGCAATCACATTATTGAGCAAAGTGGCCGGTTTAAAGAGTGTTGGAGTGTTGGAAAATTGGATGGTCCATGTGATCAACAAAATTAAACAAGGTATTAATTACCATTGGGCAAGACTCATCAGTGCAATGATTGATAGACAACTGAGAGATGTCCTAGAAACAAAGAAGTTTACCATGTCTTCCTATGTGATAAATGTGTTGGCTAGATTCTACCCATACAAGGGTTTGAATCCATGGGGGACATTTGGACAAGATATAATCTATGACATATACCCGGAATTGCACCTTGGACATCAGGATTTTAGAAGGGCAAATGATGCATTCACAATGCATATTACTAGGTTGCTCCAAAATGCAGAGCATGTAAGAATATATGATGGATCTAAGGAGCTAATAAAGAAATATGGAGCTTGGTTCATACAGTTTCCCACCTTTTCCTACATCAGAATTGATGGATGTTAGATTGCTCCATACAGGTTGCCCAGGTATCCTATTGACCACATTGTGCTATTGGAGGTTACAAGACAAATATGTGAGTTTGATGCTATTGTTAAAAAGGCAAGGCATAAGACAGGGTTTGGTGGAGATTTCCCTCTGAGAATTGGCATAAGTGAAGTTTGTCCTTCAATTCAATCAGCTCATGCATTAGGGGATGAATTGGCTGCTTATGGTTTCTCTTTCCACTCCAAAAGGACAAACTTTGATATCACTGGAGAAGCGCAGAAGAAGGCCACCAAAGAATACCATCATAAGGATGACATAGAAGATTACTGGGTAAACATTAAGGATGATTTTGAGGTGAGGAAGAAAAGGTACTCTAGGCTTCTGGTTGATGTGATTAGGTTGTACAATGTCAAGTTAATCCCTAACTAGTTAGAGGATGACGGGAATCTGGTGCAAGATCATGCATATGAGTCTGTCAAGGATAGATCAATTGGAGAGGTAAATTGGGCTGAAAATGAGGTAACTGAATTGGAAGACCTAATGGCCCCCGATGATAATGAAGAAGTTTACCTATTAGATAGAGTTAAAAATCAAATATATAGAAAAAGTGTGATAACACTACTAAGCTATTAAACCACATCCAAACAAGAGAAAACAAATAATGGAGAGAATAAAAAATGCAAAACATAAAAGAAAGCACTCCCCATTATGGTTGATTATTTCTCTTGCTCTCCTTCTTCTTGTTATGCAACTTTGCCCTCAGATTTGTTGAAACACTTGTGCAAAACCTGCAAATGGTAGCAAGAAAGTTGGAGAAAAATAGATGTTAAAATCAAAATGGAGAAGGAAGGTTGCTTTTATAGACAACCATTGGAATGGACGGTTGAGATTAATCTTCTAGAAAGATTCCAAGATCAATGGATGAGAATGCATGAGAGAGATGTTACAAAATGGATGGTTGAGATTAAGTCTTAGAAAAGATGCCAAGATCAATGGATGAGAATTGATGCACCAAGAATATGCCATGCATGGAAAAGCTATGACATTGATGGCTATGACGCCTGACAGCTATGACAAACATGCAAGGCATGCAGGCTATGACAGAAATGAATGTTATGACAGAGCATCTTTGACTAGGTGGAGGTGCATAAATAATTTATTTTAAATTATTTATTCAAAATGGAGGAAAATGACAAGTGGAATGGAAAATAAATAATTTATCCAAATTATTTATTTAGGGAAAATGAAAAGAGGAGCATTTAATTAAATTTATCAATTCAATTAAATGGAGAGATGGAAATTAGACATGGATAATTAATTTGAATTATTTATCCAAAAGAGAGGAATGAAACACAATTAAATATTTTTGATAATTATTTAATTATAGAAGAATAAAGGTCAAGTAATGATTATTATTATTATTTGACTATAGATGAAAGATAAATAATTAAATAAAAAATGATTTATTTAATTATTGAAGAAAGGGATATATTAGCGACACAATTAAATAATTTTAATTGATCAAGATAGAATAAACATGAGAAGGTGAATTAATTAAATAATTAAAAACTATTTAATTAATAGAGGAATGCAGTCACACCTAATTGAATAATTAAAGTTATTCAATTATCGAAGAACAATGACCAAGAAAAATGATGCTCGCGGACTTAGGACATTTTTTAGTGTCCACATTTTGCCCCTCTTTGAGACAATGCAGCTTGTCGCGTTGTTTCAAAGAAAAAGATTGATCAACTGATACATGCCCCAAAGATATCTTAGTAAGGATTATGATAAGAATGATATGCCCCCTCGAGAGATTGATCGAATAGATTGTAAGAAGATTAATCTCTCGATAGATGTCCAGAAAGTGATTAGATACTTGATATTGCGTAAGTGATAAAGCAGTGATGTACATTTTGATGAAAATGCACAGTTGATGGGCGTGGCCCAGACAGAACTGATGGAAATGATCAATTATAGCAGTTTGATGAGTTGATAGAAGCTAATTGAGCTAATTAAAATTTGATTGAGTATCTTACGCAAGACAAGCTAATGCAATGATGGATTGACTGATTGATTAGGGGGACATGAAATTTCAAGAAGCGGATTGATTGATTTGAGATTTGATTCAAGAGACATATATTAGTGAGTTAAGCAATTGATTAATTTCCCTGCGACAAGAAAGATGAAGAAAATGAAATGCAAGATGGAAGAGAATGAAGGTGATGAAGCTTCTTGTACCATTTAAGTTCTTTTATCATCATTGGGCTTATTATGTCGCAAATTAGTATAAGCATCTAGATAACATGAACATCTAGACGACCTGAATACTGTTTGCATTTTTATTTAGTAATAAAATATAAGCATCTAGGTATAAGAACCTTAGATGACCTGAATACTTATTGCATAGAAGACACTATCAAACAAGGAATGCTCTTATCCACATTAGACTCATAGGTCCTTGATGGTTTTAGACAACCATGTCCTAAGACAAGTCATCATGTGAATAAGAAACAATTCGTAAACAACAAACAAGTGAACATGCCCCATCCTTGCCTCTCTATTCAAAGACATCCTGAAGAAGCTAAAAGACATGTCACCAAAGATAAAACCATAAAATAAGCAAAGATCAACAAACAAACAAACAAGAGTCCTGCTTCAATGTAAAAAAAATGATTCTCGTTATAGTTTATGTGTTTTGGTTGGATTTGTAAGATGGGTTGATATTTATGTTATAATGTTTGCTTGATTGTCAACATTTGCATGTTTTGATTTTGTTGAAGTTCAAAGCTATGTGGTGATCTGAAAGTGTCACTATTTTTTGGAATTTTTTTGATTTTTTTTGGGATGTTTGGAATATTTGATTTTTTTGGGATTTTTGGAATATTTGATTTTTTTGGAATTTTTAGAATATTTGATTTTTTAGTTTCTTCGGACATTTTATGATTTTTTGAATTTTTCAGGACATTTTATGATTTTTGAATTATTTAAGACATTTTATGATTTTTTTGGATTTTTTGAAGTTTTAAACATGGAGTGAGATGAAATGTGATATGACTGATTGAAGAAACTAGATGCCCCACACTAGAGGTAGTGCAACCATGGATAAACGATAGATCAAAATGAAAGATTCACTGCAAAACATGTCACACAAGCAACATATCTTTTGTCAAAAGATGATAATGGTTGATTGATTAAGATGCCAAGAATGATTGATTCCATAAGGAATGATGATGGTAAGTACTTAGGATCATTGATTCCTTTAAGTATGATAAGATTGATGATTGTTGATGATTGATTGACAAAAAATATGAGGATTGGATAATGTTTTACAGCTAGGCTCAAATATGATTCACATGATAAGATTCAAGGTTGCAAAGGAACATAATGACCAACAATGGAGGTAATTTAATCATGGATAAATGATAAGGATGTGAACTATGATGGAATGGTAACACAAGGATATGAAAGGGAATCCAAAGCATGCATTTGTAATTTTGCCCCTAATCTCATCAAGAACAAAGGAAGGAAATGGGACATGGATTTTGATAAGCTAGGAGATATGGAATGGAAGAATGCAAAGATAAGGATAATGAATATGATGATCAAGATTGATAAGATATGGACATAATGCCTAAGTATTCTGCTCCTATTCCTCATCAAAACCAAGGAAGGGAAGAAATGATGCATTAAGATAGGATGGTGGAATATGGATACGGTGAAGGATATGGTATGAAAGATATGGATAAAGTGTATAGGATAAGATATACAATGTTCAAGAAGATTCTTAACCTTGTCAAGATCAAAGGTGGAAAGGTAAAGGATGAACATAAAGAGGATAATGGATATGAATGATAGGATGGATGAAACTTGCCCCTAAGTGTAGAGTGCAAGAGGAATATGGAAGATAGGATATGGATAGGGATAAATGAAAATGGAAGGTAATATATGCATGATAGGGAGATGGAGGAAGGACTCAAGCATCAAGTTTCGCAACTAATATCCCTTGAATATGTGCTCTAATAAACCATGGCAAGAAGGATTAGACTCATAAACGTTGGTATATTAATGGTATGATGGAAGAAGCTAAGGACTTATGCAAAGGTTTGGATTAAAGGAGGATAATGGGGGATGGATGTTGGATAATGGATAGGAGGTTGGAAGGCTTGTTGATAGATAGATGAAAAGGATGTAAAGGATGGAAAGATCAACATTGGCACACACCTTGAAGGGTGGTGGAGTGATGGAGGAAAATTGAATTTGGAAGGTGATATGTTTTTAGATGGATGATAGGAGGAAGCTTTTGGATTAGCAAATTTGGATGCCAATTTAGATTTTATTGCTTCTACGAGACTTTTAGGAATCCACATAGCTTTTGACTTTGGTTTTTGATTCATGGGCCTTTGTGGCCTTTGAGATTCTTCTTTTTGCTTTATGGGCCTTTGTGGCCTTTTAAATTTTTCTTCTTGATTTATGGGCCTTTGTGGCCTTTGAATTTTTTGCTTTTGACTTGATGGGCCTTTGTGGCCTTTTGGATTTTTCTTTTGACTTGATGGGCCTTTGTGGTCTTTTGGATTTTTATTTTGACTTGGGATCAAATTTTCTTTTATTTTTGCATGGCTCTTCAAGGAGACATGTTGATCCTTTGATACATGTGGATTTTGATATGGAAGCTTTTGAAATTTGGCACCCAAATTGCTTCCAAGAGCAATGGGATGGGTGGATGGAGATGAATGATATGGAGGTCTTATGGATGGGTTAATGTAGGTAGAATTTTGAGAGGGCATCAAGGGTGTGTGCCTTTGTTGTTCTTGATGAATAGGAGATGGAGGGATGTAGGGCCCCAATATGGATGGAAGGGTTGATGAACCAGGGTTTGGATGATAAGGACCAAGGATAGATGGAAGGTTTGATTGGTTAGGATAAGGACCTAGGATAGATGGAAGGCTTGATGTACTAGGATAAGTAGGTTTATTTTGATAGAATCTAGGCTTATGATGGATACCAATGTCTTGAGCGTGAGTTGTATAACCAAGGCCATGATAGTATGTGTTTTCTTGGATATAAAGGGGTTCTAGGATACCTTGTTCATGAAGGCCTAATCCTTTTCCTTTGTAGTTCATACTTTGACACATTCGTTTTCCAATAGGATATATATTGTTTATGAAACAAGATGCAAGTCCATCATGAGGTGGTTGTGATATGGAAGGAATAACAAGATCTTCAAGTAAACCACCTTGGATGAAAGTGAGAGAACCCATTTGATAGGTAAGAGGTTCATGAATAGTTTGAATAGGGGTGATAGACTCTTGTGGAGGATTGTGGTCCTAAGGGGAATTAGGATGGGTGATAGGATCTTGACTTGGAAAAGGATCAAGAGGTGCAGGAGATGGAGTAGCTTGCTCTTTATTAGGTATGGAATCATCACAAAGTGGTATGAAAGACATGTCTTGATCATGAGAAGGATGAACATCATCATGGAATGAAAGGGTATCCTTGAATGGAGGTTTATCTTGATCTTGATGAGGAAGGGAATCCTGATATTTTGTGGAAAGCATATCTTGATCATTGGATATGATGGAATCTTGAGATAGTACGGATTCATTAGACAAGGTGGAAGGAGGATTTGGAAATATACTTTTCTCTTGAGATGGAAGGGGATCATCTTGGATGAAACAAAAAGAGGTAAGGGGATCATCATGAGGTTCTTGAGAGATGGGATCTTGGTCAAAGATTGGAAGGGGTTGCAGAATTTTGGTATCATTTGATGGAGTGGAAAGAATGCTTTGATCTTGATGTGCAAAGGAGTCTATGCTAGCATGCTTTGGACTAATAGATTGACATGACTTATTGGATGGAGATGGTATGATGAGAGAGGATGGTTGGATGAAATCATTAACTTGGGTGGAAGACTCATGAGGTTTATTTTGAATTATGGGAGATGAAGATAGATGCATGACATGGTAGGATTGCTCAAGATTATTTGTGTTTGAGGACATAAATTTAGGTTTCTCATTTAGCCTTTGCAGAAAATCATGGATAGTGAGCTTGGATGATGTAGTTTTGGGTAAGGATAAAGGCTTATGAGATGATTGCATCACTTCATTCAAATGTTGGGATTCAAGTTTTTTTTCAAGCTCTTTCAAATGATGGTCAAGATATTCAATCCTTTGGTTTCGTTCATAGGTCGTGGATGAATATGGAGGATAGCGGTTAGACATATTTGGTTGATGGTTTTGGAGAATTTTTGAGGTGTTGCAAGTTACTAGGTGTGATGTTTGTTTGAGGTCGATTGTTTGTGTTCAAATTTGTGAATGTGGTGAATACTATTTGAAAATCTAGAAAACACTTGACAAGCACGATGTTTTGGTGTATGCAAATGCACATGAGACAAGCACAATCCTAATAGGCCAAGGGTTTGTATACTTGATATAGCCCACTAATATACCCCGGATTGGTGCTAAACACCTTTCCTTATCGAGAGTGGATAGCTTAGAAGTTTGGTGGCATTGGCTCCCCTCCACAGCTCATTAACGTCATTCAAGAACACCAACTTTAGATTCTTGGTTCATCACTTCCCAAGAACTGTTATCTCTACTCAAGGGTGTCAATAGTGAGTATCTTTGGGCATGATACTGTACCCTGCACTATACCAAGCAACGACTGAAAATGATTGGCTTCTAAAACAATAGGTGTTTAGTTAGGGCATTTGTTTGAGTGGCCACACATGGGGCGAGAGATTAATCACCAATTAGGTGGCACTCTAGCTTTGAAGAGTTCGCAGCTCAGCGGGGTTTATGGGATTACTACTCAGATTAAGTGTGACACATCCTTTTCGTGGTACTTGAACTTTCCTCAACACCCATTTTATATCCCAACTGGAAGTGGCTTGGCTTTTGCTTTTGTTACCCGGTCGAGTCATCCCTTAAGGTGAGTGCTTTTCCCTTAAAGCTGAGGCCCATTTCTAGAAATAATAATCGTTTCTCTTACACCCAGGGATCCTCCCGAAAGTGCAAGGAGAGGATGCTTGATTATTAAGTGTGAAGGTGACAAAAATAGGGGTAGTTCTAGTTTTTGATCACTGGGTTTCACAAGGTGAGGAGCATAATCACCTACCACCTTGAAGCAGTCGGACAAAATCAACACATATTCATTTAATGCACCAAAAAGAAGTGTTCCTAAGCTAGAAATCCCACAAACACATAATTTAATAAAATGATTCTTGACTAAGCAGGGCGCAAAACCATAAAGTTAGTAGTTTTATAAGTGTCTTGGACCAATGAAAAGCGCAAAACTAAGTTAAACGAAATTAAAACCAAGCTAAAAGTTAATTAAATAGCTAAAGCTAGAAAATGAAAAATTAAACTAGAAGCTAAGAAATATAATTCAAAAACTAAACTGGAAGGCTCAATTTTTTTGTTTGCTCCAAAGAAGCAATTTTTGGGAGCTCCGTTCAAAAGCCACACACTACAAACAAAGATTAGTAAACTGAAAGAAGCTTGGATAGAAAATAGCAAATAAAAAGTGGTAACTTTTTTTCAAAATTAAACAAAAATTTAAATTGTAAATATCTGTGGAAGGCTAAGACATAAAGCTTCAAAACTCAAAAAAAAAGTTTTCCAAAATCCTACATAATAAAAGTATTATAAACAAAAGAAAAAAATCGAATTTAACAACTAAATCTTAAAAAACTGTGATTAGTAAAATGACCATAATTTTCTTAAATCTTAATGAAATTTCAAACCATTTAATGTTCTGGAAAGCTGAAAATGAGACCTACAAAACCCAGAAAATGTTTAAAAAAATTTTATGCGTCCATTTTTTTGTGTTCCAATGAAGATGACGGGATTTCATATGCATTCTTGGCTCTAATCTGCAAAACAACAAAAATAAGCAAGAACACACAAAATTCTCTATTTCACGTCAGGTTCACCAAAATGTTAGATGGGGTTAGAAATCAAATAGAATAGATAAAGTGACAGCCAACACTTCTAAACTATTAAACCACATCCAAACAAGAGAAAACAAATAATGGAGATAATAAAAAATGCAAAACATAAAAGAAATCACTCCCCATTATGGTTGATTCTTTCTCTTGCTCTCCTTCTTGTTATGCAACTTTTCCCTTAGATTTGTTGAAACACTTGTGCAAAACCTGCAAATGGTAGCAAGAAAGTTGGAGAAAAATAGTTGTTAAGATCAAAAATGGAGAACGAAGGTTGTTTTTATAGACAACCATTGGATTGGATGGTTGAGATTAATCTTCTAGAAATATTCCAAGATCAATGGATGAGAATGCATGAGAGAGATGTTACAGAATGGATGGTTGAGATTAAGTCTCAGAAAAGATGTCAAGATCAACGGTCTAGAATTGATGCACCAAGAATATGCCATGCATGGAAAAGCTATGGCGTTGATGACTATGACGCCTGACAGCTATGACAGACATGCAAGGCATGCAGGCTATGACATAAATGAATGTTATGACAGAGGATTATGACAGAGCATCTTTGACTAGGTGGAGGTGCATAAATAATTTATTTTAAATTATTTATTCAAAATGGAGGAAAATGACAAGTGGAATGGAAAATAAATAATTTATCCAAATTATTTATTTGAGAAAATAAAAGAGGAGCATTTAATTAGGTATCGAATTTAATTAAATGGAAGATAAATTAGACATGGATAATTAATTTGAATTATTTATCCAAAGAGAGGAATGAAACACAATTAAATAATTTTGACAATTATTTAATTATAGAAGAATAAAATGTCAAATAATGATTATTATTATTATCTGACTATAGATGAAATATAAATAATTAAATAAAAAATGATTTATTTAATTATTGAAGAAAGGGATATATTAGCGACACAATTAAATAATTTTAATTGATCAAGATAGAATAAAGATGAGAAGGTGAATTAATTAAATAATTAAAAACTATTTAATTAATAGAGGAATGTAGTCACACCTAATTGAATAATTAAAGTTATTCAATTATCAAAGAACAATGACCAAGAAAAATGATGCTCGCGGACTTAGGACATTTTTTAGTGTCTCTGATCACATTTAATGAATTGCATATTACAATAACTTGAAGTTCGTATTAATTTTCTCACTAAAACTATGAAAGGTTACCAATGCAGAGTATAAAATAATATTTAAACTTATAATTAGAGTGTTGTACAATGATAGTTTATTTGTATTTAAAACTGAAAAGAAAAGAAAGTCTTTTGAAATGCCAGAGAAGCTGCATACATTATGTATTAGTATTATTATATTTACAAGTTGAGCTACATTCAATTACTATATAAAAGAAAAGAAAAGGTACATTGAAATTTGAAATTTGGAAAAGGAAATTTACATTAAAATTTGAAGGATTGCAATTGCAATTAAAGTATTAACAATCTCCAAATGAGTAGATGCTAAAAGGCATAGCCATGGACTATATATAAAATGCAAATGTTAATTGTAAAATTAACAATTGTTTTTGAAAGGAAAGTATCCTGAGAATAGGTAGATTTGGGAGTTAATGGTTGAGCTGCAAGAGTGTTCTTCCTTTTATTGTTGCTACTCTTAAGAATTTACATACCTGTAGAAAAAAATTAATAGCCAATAGATATTAATGTTTCATTTGCAGTGTATGAGTTTTCAGTGTTGGAGTAGGGAAAATGTAGGTGAAAAAATAAAAGAAACTAACCTACTACTTGTTTTGGCATTAGTGTTTGTTCAAGAGCTGGAATTTGATAATGCCAATAAGTGTTCTTCCTTTTTCTTTCAGCGAGCTACATATGGGCTTTGTTGCATGCATGCATATTGTTCAAATGTGAAGGCTGATTTTATGCACAAGCTTGCAAGTGCACGCACTCTAGAAATAGTTGTGAATGTTAGGCCTTGACAGTCTACATTGCTGATGTCAATTGTTTCCTTTTCAAGTGTTAGACCTTGTAATTTGTGTATTGTTAAGGACCATGCCATTTTGAGTGGGATTTGACAATGGAGCCCATGACTCAAAGGGGAAATTGGGACATTTTTAGGATTATTGTGGTCCCAAACAAGGCCAATGTAATCATTGAATTGAACAACAATAAACAAGGGAAGTGAAGGTGGATTCTTAGCTACATCCTTGTAGACTATTGCTTTCACTTTCCCAAGTGCAACATTAAAAAGGCTTGTTTCCACCCATAAATTTGAACATAACATTTCCTTTTACTGAACACATAAAAGAATCTTAGATTGAAGTTGTTCTTTTGCTAGATTTGAACATGGTGGCCCTCTTAGTTGCTCTGCAGTTGACAATGCAACTGGTGTTTCCAAACACAATAACATTCATTGGTTAGTAGTGAGACCATTTCATTTGTTTCAAAGAGATGTATTGAGGGTAGGAAAGTAGGTTGCTCTGTAGAGGGTAGTGTTGAGTTGGAGTGTGATATTAGAACTTTCCAATCTTCAATTCTAGGTTCTGCATTTCACAAATTAGAAAGGAGAGACCAAAAAGAAATCTGTGCAGGATCTTCATTGATTTGACAAAATATTTTGCTTAGTGTGATAAATTTTGTGAAGTTGCACCATAGAATTCCCTCGTATGTGATAGAGGCATACATAGGGATGTCCTTGATTGGCGGAAGTTGTCCTAGATCATCAAAGAGCATGATTGAGTGCCTCCAAAAGGAATCTAGTTATGGTTGGGGAATGCTTCATGTAACCTCATGTCAATGCGTTCAAGTAACTTCGGTCCAAGGAAACTCATTTCATCTATTAGTATACATACCAAATGTTATACATTTTTTCTTGGAAGCTCTCCAATGCTTGACCTTGCAGAGGGTCCATTTCTTTGATATGTATATGAAGGGATGAGTGAATTGTCGATGTTTCTATGTTGAATGTTACTACACTTGTAAGTGCAAGAATTAGTAATGGTGATTGGCTATTTTGGGATGAGCTCATTAATGCAAATTTGATGGCTTTTATCATGTGCAATTTACCAGTTTGAGCAGTACTTGAACAATTATTTTTAGAGGAGGTTGCCAAGTATCAACATTTAGATGTGACAAAACTATATCAAATGCTTTTTGTTGATGGAAAGACAACTCTTGTTGGGTAGGGAAAGTGGGAAGATGGCGGACTTGAAATGTTGGATGGTTGGATTCTATGAATGTAGTAGCAGAGACTTGTTGGTGTGGATTGAATTGGGGAGATCCCCAATCATGGTGCAGGTCAATGTCATGGTGACCAAGCATGTCTAGTTCATCAAAATGGAGGGGAAGAATTGGGTATAGGCGGACAATACTTTCCATTTAGATTGGTTATTATCTTACATTATTTCATCTTGATTGGAAGAGGTACCTCAATTAGTATCTTCTAGAGCTTCAGTTGTTGTGCATAGCACATGCCAGGGATGATAATTGCATGAAAAACTATCCCACTATTCTATAATTTGAGTGGACGATGAACCCAAATATTTGGAAATGTTACGAAATGGCTTGTATATAAGTAGTTCACTCCAAAAAAATCCTTCAAATCTTTTATTGTCTTTTGTGAGGGTGGTTATGAAGCGAGGGGAGACACGAACAGTGATAGGTATGGAACGCTCTTTCCAAAGGCTATGCCTTCTAGATGTTCTAAAAGTCCATTTTTGGGTTACTTCAATAAGAGACATGGACTCAAGATTAGGTGGGTGAGCCATGTAAGCATCAATGTAGTTCGGGGATGTGGCAGTTGTTTCTAGGGAGACAAAAAGATGATGAATTTTTTTTTGGATAACATTTAAAGAAACAAATATCTCGCTTGATAAGGTGAGGGGGAGTTTAAGTAGGAGGTGGAAAAATTCTTGGGCTCCAATATCACAATCCACTCTAGTGTTTTAGCAAGCATTTTTTGAAAAGCTATTGGGGCTGGCATGTCAGACTCAATATTGGTTGAAATGCAAGAAAGCATGTCATGGTATGTTTTATATTTTCTTTCCACTTTTTTATGCATATTTGACAATGCATTTGAGGACATCATGGATAGAGAGAATAGGTTGGAAATCTACATTGGCCATCCAAATAGAGAGTATAGAAGGGTTGTGTAAGTTTATGTGAATTCCATTGCGACATGGGGTGAAATTAGGTTGGCCATGCTCATCTATTGCAAGGCTTGAGTGAACTTGCATGGTCCAAGGGGCTTTATATCAACATTGAAGGGTTGGGCCTTTTCTCCTAAGGCATGTTTGTAAGGTACACTTTGTATGGTGCTCTACACAATTTAGCAATTCAATGTAGTCAACAAAAGGGTCTAAAGACACAATCAAGTTTGTGTCCATTAAGCAAGGATCATCAAGAGGAGTTGAGTGTATTCTTTGGTTCCTTAAAGGAAGGGGTTTGGGATTCCATGTAGAGACATATCTATTAATATACAACTGCATTTTCTATTGAGTGGAGGTTATTCCATTATATTGTCCCAATATCAAGTGTGTCTTTTAGCCACAAGAAACCATGGATATGTGCAGAGCCCCTATGTTGCCATTCATACCTAGTGGAAGTTTATGTCTAGGAATAACTTAGAAGGCATGCAATATAAATAGAAGAGAGTAAAAATAGTATACTTGTACCAGTAGTCAGTTGCACCAAGTATTTTTTCCAAGACCTCTTCAAAAAATGCAATAAATATTTGGTGCATGTAGTGTGCTTTAAGGTGTAGGTTTTGAACTATATTTTCTATCCTCCATCTATAAGCTTCTTATGGATTTTTAGATGTAGTAGATGGCATATACTATGCAAGTTTGGCCATTTTGTATTAGTTGCACTAAGTGTAAAGAATAGTGTTGGAAAACCAACTTGTATCACCATATCATAAAGCTCTCCTCTACAACGGTTCCAAAATGGATGTGTTCCACAAATCAACAAACCAAAGTGCATGAGTTGTTCAACAAGCTTGTCATTGGGAAAGTCCTTTAATATTTGACGAAGATCAAAGATAGTTGTTGGTAGACAAGGGTCAATATTTTTTTGGACAAAAAAAAATGTTGTGGCTTGGCTACAATGGTGCATGAGAATATTTAGTATGAAGTACCTAAAATGAGGGTGCTGAAAAAACCTATTATCATCATACTTAAGCGAGTGGAGAGGATATTCATGTAATTTGACTTCCTTGATGCAATGTTGTTTGAAGGCAACAACATCTTTTGGAAACAAATTGGGGAATGCCATTACAAACAATCCTTTAGTGGTGTATTCATTGATGGGAGATGAAGAAATAGGTGGCCAATCTATAGACACACGTGGCAGGCCTTAGCCTTGTTGCAATGAAGAGAATAATTCCTCAACTTCTCTACGTGTAGCGGGAAGGCTTGCAACAAATGAAGTACTGTGTGGCATGTTTTCTTGCAAACAATCATTGTTTGCATCATCTGTATGCATCATGGTTGTAGCTATAGGACTAGGAATATTGTTTTTTACAAATAGTAGGTGTATAATGTTAGTGGAATCAATTGGCAATAATGATAATGCAATGGCATCTAATTGCATGGATTTGTAGTATGGTTCATGTAAGATTTTGTATTGCAAGGCCTCATATACACATGTTCTACTTACGTAGAAGCTATAGTCTTGATGCCCTATATTTTTTTGTTAACAATTAAGATATCTTAGAATTGATCTATACACCTAGGCAAGTGGGTTGCAATAGTAGAAACATCTTGAGGAAAAAAAATAGTGTTGCCACTATATTTTAGTTGGCCACCCTTTCCATAGGTAACTTGAAGGATTGGGTTGACCCTTTCTATTAGCATCTCTTCAACTTACGTTAGTTTTTTTAAACATAGTAGCTGCTCACCAGGTTCCATGTTATTCCATTTGGAAAAATGATGGCCATTTTTTTCAATTGCACATCTATAAAAAAGTAGAATGTCCATATGATTTCCTTGTTTTAATGCCAGGATATTTTTCCATGTAGACTAAATAGGTTGACATATTTGCAAGTTTATCCAATTTTGAATGAAAGGTATTTCTAGCAACGTAAAAATGTTGAGAAAAATTTGGAGGTGGATGGATATGAGAAAATGAATTTGGTCAAATTGGATTATGGAATTCAGTTGCAAGTGTATCTAGTTGGGAGGGATTAGCAGGCGAATGGAGTGTAGATGTAGAGGCACGATCTATGACAATTTGTGCATTTTCCCATCTTCTTTTGTTGATGTCATCTTTTCTTGCATGGTACCGTATTCATTGTTGTTGATTTCATTAGGCACATTTTTCTACCAACCTTGTGTTTTCCAACTCCATTGAATAGTTTCTATGAAAAATGTGTAATAAATGTTGAAAGCGATGTAAATTGACAAGTGTATATATATATATATATACCTTTTATGTTTTCTTTGGCACATTTATGTTTACACAAATATATAATTTGAAATTGATGTAAGATTGTACATGGAAAGAGTTTATTGTACCATAATTAGAAATAACATAATTATAAATGATAAAAAACTAATAATAAATATTAAGAAATAGCATGTAAAATATAATCCAAATCTTAAATTGTAGAATGGTACAATAATAAATAACCATGTGAAGGATTGAATATGAGTAGAAATATGATGTAAATATATTGTAGACATCATAACTTTAGAACATGTTATGGGAGTAAAGCATGAAAAATATTAGGAAACAACATGATGTTGCAATAAAACATTGAACATAGCAACAAAAGCCATTTTGTTTGAGACATAAATACATATATCTACAAACATATAGTAGATTGTACATGTCAAGAGACATTTGAAAAAGCTAAACACACTTAATAGTTGTGGTAATAATGCTCTGTGTTTCAAGCCCACCAAATAGATTTGTTTGGATGGTAAGAGCGAGTAGAAACCGGCAATTGACAACATTGGCTATAATGTCATTAGCAACATTGGTGTTCGCTAGTAGGAGTTGAATTTCTTCTATAGAAACACCTAGCAAAGTAGTTGCTAGTTCTTTGAATGTAGTAACATTAAGAAGCTGACTTGTAGCATCTTATAAGTCCATCTTCAGTATATAGCTATAATCACATATAAATTTTTTGAAGAACACTCAGGGCATTTAAACAAACTAGTTAAATTTTGGAGAAGCTTTTATTTATATATTTTTTTCCACTAAGCGAGGGCAAGAAAGGTAGTAAAACTTGTCTAAGTGGAGCTTTGTGATAGTGGCCTTCACACATACATTTTTTTCTCAACAAAGCTTATCTTTGTAATACTTGAAATAGGAATTAAATTTTCAAAATTTTCAGTGGGAAAATGGCTCTTTGAAAGGGAAAGGTAGGGTTTGGAAATCACTGCATTTGCATACTAGGTTTGTAATGTTGTGGCTTCTACCAACTTGGGATTTATTATAATGGTAGTTGGGAAAATAGTATCTATTGATGTTCCAAACCAAGATGTTATGCATCCACTCTTTATCAAAATAATTGGGAGGTTTGGCTACACAAAAAGGTAAAATATTTGTTTACCAACATTTTCACAATGGCAACCCCAAAGTGTAATATCAATGGTATGACTTGACATGTCTATAATGGTAGCTATACACTTTACTGTTTTGGTACCATCTCTCTTACGTATTGTTGACATAGAGGAGATGTGCAAGAGAATGCCAATGACATCTACAAGGGTATTAATAGGTAATGACATTAATGACTCTATGCTTCAGATATGAAAGTTGTGATTGGGTATACTGGAGTCTACACAAGTTGATGGAATTATGGTTGAAGAGGAATGGAGGAAAATTTCATAAGGATTTGTGTTGTTATATTTCGTGTTAGCAACTTTGATGCGACCATTAGATATTACATAAAGACTATTGGAGTTTACAATATGGTAGAATGTTTCTACAACTTCATTAAAGCAAGTGACATGTATTGCAGAGCCTACTTTATCTATGAAATCAAACCCAAAAAAATTTCCATCATGACTTGCATTTTTGTACTCATGAATTGGACTTTTAGTCCATGCACAACCCTCAATTGGCTAATGCTTATGGTAGGGGGTTAATGACTCAATTGGAATTGGTTCAGATGGGGCCATATTGTGGTGTTCCATTGATGTTGTTGATTCTTTGATGGAAGAATTAGTGGGTTGAGAATTGGTAAGCTACTCTTGAGAGTTGCTAGAGGGCATAGAGGTTGTAGCTTGATGGATAGCAGTTGGAGTTCCAATCAATGATTCATTTTTTGATATTATTTCCAAACTATAAATTACAATTTCCCTACAATGAAAGGACAA
>VDFB02163931.1:0-14344 GCA_007258455.2 Sequoia sempervirens
CGTGGGTTTTGTTTGTGCTTCAATGCTGAACCAACCCAGTTCCTCTGAATTTTGATTCTGAAACTTTTTTGGAAAAAACCCCAAAAATAGGGGCAGCAAGTTAGTTGTTTTTGGAAGATTTGACAAAATGGGTTTCACTGGAAAATTATTCTGATCCTGCCCAGTTGGTTAGACCTGTGGTAGCCTGTTGATTTGTGTGACATGCACGAATACCTAAGACAAGAAAAGAGGAAGTAGACAAGAGGTAGATTGGAAGTTTTTATCTGTCTCCCTGAGAAAATTTGTCTCTAAATCCAACCTCTAAGAAGAAATCTTCTTCTGCCTCTGATCTTCAAAAAATATTGAAGAATTGTCAAAAACCCTTGCTAGATCTTGAAAGGACATCCTTGAGAACTTTTTGTTGTTTTGATCTTCAACTTGCAAAAGAAATAATGAAAAAGGACACCTAGATTTTCTTTATATTGATTCAAGCCTAAATCCTTGAAGTTTGGGCGCCTAACTCATGATCTAAGCCTGATTTGGCCTGATATGGAGTTCAAAAGGTTGATTTCCATTGATCGTGGGATGATTTGGCCAAGTTTGCCTCCAAAATATCTTAACTGAAGTCAACAAACTTGCCTTTGACCTTTTTAGGCATCCATTTTGAGTTTGAGTGCTTTTTCATCATTTTTTTGATGTTGAATGACCTCTGTTTGATCTTCGCTCCAGATTGATCAATTGATCCTGAGCAACTGCTGATAGATTCATTGTTGAGCCAGATCTGTGCTGAAGAGATGTGCCTGAGAGATGCTAAGCCGGAAAACTGAGTTTGAGGCTTCTGAAGACTAGGCGCCTTTCTTCAACAAGGGCGCTTTTGCACTTGCCTTAATCAATTTTCAAGGTTTGTTATTCAACTTCTCCATTTAGACCTTCCGTGCTCTGATTTGATATCTTTGTTGACTGACAAGTCGGACAATCTCGCTTAACGATTAATCAAGTGAACAACTCAGTCCTGAGAAGGATCGCTGGTGTCTCAGCTCCTGAAAGTCAGTTTCAGGTCTCAAGAAGCAAGGGCCCCTTTCTTCAGTAGGGGTGCTTTTGACTTCTTGACCAGTGATTTTGAAGTTATAAACCACTTCAGTTTGATCTCCGTCATCAGATGATTGCCTTGTCGGAATCCTTCACAAACGGTTTCGTTGTCGAGGTTGATCCAAACGGAGATCATCTTGGAAGTCCTTCAGCCATTTGACAGCATCAGAGTGCCCAAAAGAAAGGGCGCCTTTCTTCAGCAAGGGCGCTTTTTCCTTGATACTTGGCACATTTTTCAATGTTCTTCTTTTGGTCTCCTCTTCTAGCGTTTTCTGCTTGATTGCTTCCTCAGTTGATCAATCACTACAATTGTTTGACTCGTCTCGCAAGTTTGCTGACAGATTCACTGTGAAACTGGATCGGAGCTGGATAGAATTCACGAAGACAGCATTTCTCAACAGGTGACATCTTCATTACCCCATTCAAGGGCGCCTTCTTCATGCTAAGCAATTGTTTTTGGATGTTCATCATAACAGCCTCTTCGCCTTTTGTTGACATTTGTCGATGATCACTTCATCAAATGGTTTCGTTGAATGTTTCGCTGTCGAGCCAGCAAGAAAACGTAGAGGATGACTGCCTTGGATGAATCTGGTGACTACATTTGGCCCTTGAGATCCAAGGGTGCCCCTCTTTATTAAAGGCACTTTTGGCATTTTGAACTGACTTCTCCTTGGTAGCATTTCCAGAGTTTAGCCAAATTTTGGCCTTTTCCAGTTTCCAGAATCTCCTTCATCAAACAACATCTTTTTGGTCCTTTTCCGCCATGGTTGCATCGTTGAAGCTTTTGAAGTTTAGCTTTCAGCACCTGGTACTAGCCAATCTGCCATTAATGGTTGCAAAGCTCCTAACTTTGTTCCTGAAAAACAGAAATAGACTCACCAGAGTAAAACATGTCTTTTGATGATTCTGACTTGACCAGTGTGATCGTGAAGTCGATTAATCCTATCAAAATCATTTTCAATCATTTCCAAGAAGGTCCTATTTTCAGGGGTTTCCCTAAAAATAGGGGTATGAAACCCTAATTTTCAATTTTCTGAAATTTTGCACATATCTTCCTTGATAGAACCCACAAAGACCTTATGTTTGGTTTGACCTAAAACAAACTTTTGATGGCATTTTTACATGATTTAGCTCAATTTAAGCATAATGCCAAAAATTTATTTTGGGTACAACAGTGTGGAGGTTACGAATGGGGAACGTTACTATTCCCCAACATAAAGAGCTGCCATATGTCACAAAGGCTTTCCAAGCCTTAAGGAAAAGACTCGCCTCATCCACAAAATATGGAAATGAAGCACCTCCATCCTGACTTTTCAGTTGCTTTCTTGTTCTTTATCATAATTTGAAGGACTTTACATTCTTGGTTAGTTATGGGCAAAAAGAAGCGATTACTCGCCTGCTTATATATATGTTTGTATTTGGAATGAACTCTCTCTGTGGTCATTATTTCGAATGACCTAATATTATATGCTTTGAATACATCTTTGCATTAACTATTGATTGAAATCACTAGTTGTCTATGTGCATTTGGTTTATGGAGACAGTTTGAGAATCTTGAATCTGTGTGTTTATATCTCTCTCATGCTTATGCTTATTCTTGTGTGAATGTATACGTGTTTATCTCCGTAATCGATTTTAGTTTTCAGATAATATTGGGGGAAACATTTCATTATTAGATTATCTCATATAAAGTGTCTTTGCGCCAATTTATATCATCTTTCAATTACATCTGATATCGGAAATCTTTCTTATATCGAATTTAGACTTTATAGCTTTTTGGTTAAAAGCACACATTAATTTTCTATTTTCAGTTTTTCTAATTCATTGAAAATCATACGAGGGAGTTGTACCTCTTCAATTCATAGGGCGATTACTTTTCTATAGAGGGTAATTATCTAGAGTTGTTGGTACAGAGGCACCTTTTCGAGCAAGGAGTCAATATTATATCAAGGTGCCCAATCTGTTAGCCAACACTATGAATGTTATGTTGCAAAACACTTGAATGCAAAACATGCACCTCGCACTACACTCAGCAAACAATCAAAAAACAAAAATCAGGGGTGGTTGTTACTCTTTCCATCAATACAAACTCATATGCCCAGATTCTATAATTCCTTCTTTGGTTATTTTTTTTGTGCAATCAATTTGGTCATAAGGCAATAGATTGTAGAATGCATCCACGAATTAACTTTACGCATAAGCAATGGATTATGGAGCAAGGAACAAGAACATAAGTCATGGGTTCATAAACAGAAACTTTAACTCTTTTGCTCCTCTTATGGATTATGTCAGATGTTACAACTGTAACAATTCTGAGCATACAACAAAAATTTGTAGAAGTGGCCTTATAGAACCTTCCAAGCAAAGTAAAAAGGAAGAAACAACAATCAAGCAAATAGAAAAAACTTCAAAAATATGGAAAAAGAAGAAAAGAAACAAAAATCCATGCTTGTTCAAACAGCCCTACTTGCACAAAACGAAGGAGATCATTGGTATATTGATAGCGGTTGTTTAAAGCACATGACAGGTGATAAGAGTAAAATTCTTACTCTCAAACAAGTGAATGGTGGATCAGTGAAGTTTGGAGATAATGCTTCTACAAGGATATCAAAGAAAGGCACTCTTAGCCTTGATAATGGTAAAACAAAAATTGAGAATGTGCTATATGTTGAGAGTTTGAGACATATTCTTCTAAGTGTAAGTCAAATGTGTGACTGAGGGCACACTCTTACATTTCATGCAAAAGGATGTGAAATTAGAAAAGTAGGGAAGCAAGTGGCAAAAGCCAAATGAGTAGCTAATAATCTCTATGTTCTTAGTGAGATCGAAGGAGAAAGATGTTGTATGAGTCAAGAAAATGAAAGTTGGTTATGGCACAAGAGAATGGGGCACATAAACTTTGGCAACCTTGTCAAGATCAGTCGTAAGGAAGCTGTGAGAGACATGCCAAAGATTTCAAAGCCCTCAAACATCACTTGTAAGCAATGTCAACTAGGGAAACAGACTAGAGTGAGTTTTACATCAAAGGAACACTCTACATTGAAATCGTTGGAGCTTATACATACAGGTCTCTATGGGCCAACCAAAACAAAAGGTATGCAAAGAGAGGTATTTCATATTGTTAATTGATGACTATTCTAGAATGACTTGGGTCACATTTTTATAAGAAAAATCTGAAGTTTTTAACAAGTTTAAGGAATTCAAAGCATTAGTGGAGAATGAAACAAGCTTAAAAGCCAAATGTCTTAAATCAGACAGAGGAGAATTCACTTCAAATGAGTTTGAAGACTTTTGTGAAAAGCATGGGATAAGAAGACATTATTCAACTGCAAGAACTCTACAACAAAATGGGGTTGTGGAAAGAAAGAATAGAACAATCCAAGAAACGGCTAGAGCCATACTAAATGCGTCCAAGTTACCTAACACATTATGGAGAGATGTGGTTCATATGGCAGTCTATATTTTAAACCGTGGACAAATCAGAGTGAACAACAACAAAACACCATATGAGTTATGGAAAGGAAGACTTACAATGGTGAAGTATTTCAAGGTGATTGGTAGTACATGTTACATAAGGAGAGATGAAGAAGATTTGAGAAAGTTTGATTCTAGAGTTGATTAAGGAATATTCCTTGGCTATTCTTCAAGAAGTAAAGCATACACATGTTACAATAAGAGTTGCATAAGGTCATTGAAAGTGCAAACATGAAAGTAGATGAGGGAAGATACTATCAAGAAAATGTGCAAGGTGTTCCTCAAAATGACTAAATTTGCAAAGAAGAGGAAACAGAGGAAGAAACTAAGGACATAGTTGAGCAAAGAGATCCAAAGACACCATTAAGAACATCATCTAAGACACCATCCAAATTTTTCCAAAGAAGTCATTCGGAGGACTTACAGGGGACAAAGATGGAGAAATTAAGACCAGGCAGAGATTGGCTAATATTTCAGATCATGAAAATATGTCTTTGCTTTCCAAAATAGAACCTAAGAACTTCAAATAAGCAAGTGAAGATAAATTTTGGATAGGGACCATGGAGGAGGAACTGAATCAAATAGAAAAGAATGAAACTTAGGAACTTGTCCCAAGACCTAAAGACAAGAATGTAATTGGCACTAAGTGGGTATTCAGGAATAAGCTAAATGAAGATGCTCAAGTGGTGAGGAACAAGGCGAGGTTAGTATGCAAAGGATATGCACGAGTAGAAGGTATCAGCTTTTGAAGAAACATTTGCTCCTATTGCCAGATTAGAAGCTATCAGAATGTTTTTAGCATTTGCTAGTTTCAAATTTCAAGGTCTATCAAATAGATGATAAGTCTGCCTTCCTTAATGGCAATCTAGAGGAAGAGGTATACATTGAACAACTAGAAGGGTTCTTGTTGTCAGAAAACAGGGATTATGTGTGCAAATTGAAGAAAGCACTCTATGGACTAAAGCAAGCTCCCAGACCATGGTATGCAAGACTTGACAAATACCTACAAAAGTAAGGATTCAAGAAAGGAATTGTGGATAGCAATCTTTATATCAAGATTGTGAGTGAATGAAGTATCCCCTATCGGATAAAACGATACTTTTTTCCAATTTCCTCAGTTTGACAGATGTATCATTTTGTCAAACAGTTTGTTGACTAAACTGGTAATTCAGAGATTTGGGTTTCACAAGTGACATACATTAAATGAAACAAAATACATTTCCAAACACTGCACTAACTCAGATTGCATATATTCATTCAATACATTAAGATGGAAAAATACCAATCACAGTATTACTACAGTTCAGTAACAGTATTGACAATTTATATCAGATATACAAAAAGAAGGGGAATATCAAAATACCATTAACAGTTGACTGAGTATATGATAGAATAATGGCTGCATTGGGATGATAACAGCTGCAGCAGTCAAGTGCCAACCCAAGATGGCAATCGATACATTCCTTCATCAAATGGTTTACCTCTCCATACATGTCATCTCTTATATAATCGATTCTCCAATCGTTTGCTTCACTAAGTTATATTTAAATAACCATGTTGGCGGTTGATTATAATTGTCTTTTCCTGTTTGTCTTTTCCTTATGGCTCCCTAATGCCACGTCACCCTCCTGTTGTGTACGATGCTCCTTTTGAAAGCTACAACTTCTTGTAAATGCTGCACTAGAATATTTGTATCAAATCCTCCTTTTTGACTAGCCCACAGCCTCAAGTCCACAATTCCCTTATGCCGATATAGCTTCCTTGCAATTGTCGACAGCAACCAAGGAATGGTGAATGGCTTCAAAAAGGGGAGGCGACACTTTCTTTGACTAACCCTCCTTCCACGTCATCCCCATGGAGGCTAGGGAGATATTACGATGCCAACCTAATTATGGATATTGCAATTAACATGAAGATAGAGTTTCTGCCCTTCCTTGAGATTCCTTATGCTTTATTTTTCCTCTTGCTAGTAGCAGTTGTGAAGGTAGTCACATGCATCCAAATTTCCTTCCTTGACTTTCCCGACCAGCCATGTAAGCTAGTTGGTCGTTCCTAGACAACAACGATGGAAAAAGGTAGGAGTCAACCAAGCAGCTCCCGAAATTCCTTGAACCATTGAAAGTCTTTTAATATTATTTACCAAACTTCAATATTGCCCCTCTTCAGTTCAATATATAAGGTAAACTGCCTTTTAACAATGAAGCCTGCGACAAGGTTAAGAGCTTCCGCTCTTTGATCACAAATGATTTGGCCAGAATACAATTATTGATAATATATAAATTGATATAAATGTCCTGTATAGCTGCAGCTCAAATAAACATTGAACATGCTATGATTGGCATAATAAACTTGCACTATGAACTAAAATGACGGCCGCCAATGTAAAATCGATTCCACCAAATAAATCGGTTTTGGAAATTTCGTCTTTGAAGAAGACACACAAAATTCCCACAATCGATGACGCCCAAATGTGAATCCTGACGTGAATCCACCTCTGGAAGGAACTAGGTTTTAGTCCAATCCTTCAAACCTAAAAGGATCCGAGTTTTCGTCCAAATCCCAAACCTGAACTTGAGGGTTTCCGTCCTCTCATTCAAGAAAATTGAGTTCTCACAATCTCCAATAAAATAATAATAAACTTCCCATCCTCAAAAATGAGCCCACAAACCTTTTTTATAATCCCTTTTAGGTTTTCCCACCAAAACCAATTATCACTTTATTATTAAAGTGACTTTATTAAATAATCTCATAAATATTCCCGAGTCACTTTAAAACCTCATTAATATGATTATTCAATATTACCTTATAATTGCACTTTTTACTAGGTAACACTAAATAATTAAATTAATTATTATTTAATAAGCAGAATGGAAAGTGGGGACATTACAATGAAGATCAATTGATAGTTGTGGTGTGTGTGGATGATATCATTTTTGGAGGTATCAGTGACAAGATGTGCCAAGAGTTTGCCATGAACATGCAAAAAGAGTTTGAAATGTCAATGTTTGGTGAATTGTCTTTCTTCCTTGGGTTGTAAATTTCCCAATCAAATAAGGGGATATTTATTTCACAAACCAAGTATATTAAAGAGATGTTGAAGAAATTCAAGATGGAGGATGCAATCTAGTGAGCACTACCATGGTTACAAGATGCAAATTGGGTAAGGATGATGAATCTCCTAAGGCTAATCAAACTCTAACAGGTCCTTGATTGGAAGTTTACTATATGTGACAACTACAAGACCTGATATTATGCAAGCAATTGGTTTGGTGGCACAATTTCAAGCAACATCAAAGGAAACTCATGTGCAACCGATCAAGAGAATATTCAAATATCTAAAGGGAACTATGGATTTTAGGTTGTGTTATCAAAGAAGTGAAGATTTCACCCTCACAATATATACAGATTCGGATTGGGCCAGCAGCATTGATGATAGAAAAAGTACTAGTGGAGGAGCATTCTTGGTAATAGTCTTGTACCTTGAATGAGTAAGAAATAGGCTTCAGTTACTTTGTCTACAGCAAAGGAGGAATACATTGCAGCAGTAGCTTGTTGCACTCAGGCTCTTGGATGAAACAGACATTGAAGGATATTAAGATTGAGTATGAGCATCCCATTTCCATATTCTATGATAATACAAGTGCAATTAACATCTCGAAGAATCCTATTGCATTCAAAAGACTATTTCTTTGCAGAGTTGCCATCAATGACAAAGGGGAAGATTTTTGGATTATTGTCATTGATGTCAAAGGGCAAGTTAGGTGAATTTATTAGAAGTCAAATTGTGCTAAATTTATGGCACTATTATTGAGATAGCGTTGGGCAAGGAGGAGTTAACTATTTTACAAAATAATGATTTATAGTATACATGGACCAACCCATGTCTAGCGCCCATTTGGAGGATTTTTTTAAAATACAAAATAATATTATATAAAATTTGGGACGACCCCTCTCATGGTTCCACCCCAAGTTGGAGGTAATTTAATTACAAATAAAATAATTTTATTTGGGCCTCCCAAAGAGGGACGACCCCCTTGACATGAGTGCTCATCTTGGGCAAGTAAAATAAAATAAATAAAAATCATTTGTTGCTAATATGGCCGGCCCCCTTGGAGGAGTCACCTCTTTTGGATGAAAAGATGCTTTGGCAAGTATAAATACAGGGTTGAAAGAGAGTTAAAAGAAAGCAATTTTTATGGAATAATATTTCGTATGAAGAGCAAAAATAAGAGGTTATTCAAGCAGATTTGCAAGAAGTATTTTAGCAGGTTTATAAGAGCTATTAGAGCTCATTTGTGGGAGACATTGGAGCACACTTATGGCAGATTTTTGAAAGAGGCTTCATGCAGATTTGAGAAGACATTTTAGAGCAGATTCAAGAAGAAGTTCCCAAACCTTTAACACATTGTATTTTTGAAGGTTGGTGCCTTCTACAAAAAGAGCTTGGAAGGTTGGTGCCTCTAATTGAAAGAGATTGGTGTCTCTAGCTGAGTTGGTGCCTAGTTGTGGGGAATTGGTGTCTCCTATGGGTTGGTACCTACGAAAGAAGCTGAAGTAGGTTGGTGCCTGCAAGAAGATCTATATAAGCAATATTTTGCCATTGTTTTTTCCCACAAGGGTTTCCACATAAATTGTGTGTTCATCTTATTTTCATCATTGCTAGGTCTTGCTTGACTGTTATTGCTATGGATGATTAAGTTTTGAAGTATTATTGCTATGGTTGTTTAAAGTTTAACCACCCATTACAAATAGGTGCATCACACTCAAAAAAATGGAAGCAAAAGAATAAATGTTTGGTATAATGAAATGGAATTGAAACAATTGTTACTATCATCCTCTACTACTCCATAGACCATTGAAATCATTAATTGTTCAATGCAAGAATATAAATTATGTTAGAATTTATTAAACTATAAGATCAATTATGTGACATGGAATTAATATGGGTGATATAAATTGGTTTTAGATAAATTTTATCCATTTCATCAATCAAGTTGTACTTTATTGTTAAAAATCTGTGTACAACTAACTATATTGTCTTGTAAAAGGTGGAGGAACAAGATTTTAGGATAAATTTCCTTTCTTGTGAGACATAGGGATGCAATAAATGTGTGTTTCAGTCTTGAGATAATGTGTTCGGAATGAATATTGTATGATCAAATATGTAGAGATATGTGTAAATGAATAAGGGTGACAAATTAGAAAACGCGCCCCACTTCACACAAAATTAGGTTTTTTTTATATAAAATTATGTTATGACATTCTCTCAAAATCAATGTAAAACTAAACAAAAATTGGCATGGGTATACAAATTCTACCATATTTTTCTTTATTTTTAAGTAATACTTTCAATAAAAATTGGACATATAATATAATTGTCATTTACATAAAAATATTGTGGAAAAAATTATTATGCGCTCAAATCATCATTTGTTGGTTGGCGAGAGTTAGTAAAGGACAAAATATACATATAAATGTTAACAACACCACTTCATGATAAATAAAATTAAACATTCAAATCACATGTAAGGGACTAATCGGGCAGGTTAAACAAAGAAGAGAAAGAAATTTCAATTATTTTTACAATAAATTTAAATTTTCACATATATATAATAAAATAAAATTAATATATATAGAGCACAAAACCATATAAATTTAAGTTTTAATTATTGTGAAGGGCATTACTTTCAATGCTTGTGTTTATTTCATAAATATTCTTAAAATAAGAAATAGAAAGACAAAAAATATTGTAAGTGATACTCATAAAAGAATTGAGACACATTTATTTGGGACCTATTGGCGTTTCAATTAGCACCTCTGGAGTGCTTATTGGAAACGGACAGCTATGCACAATGTGTAGTTGTTGGCGTAACAACTAACACCTCTGGAGTAGAAGTTGTTATGAACAGCCTACGTACACTACGCAATGAGTGTTCTTCAAATTATGGAGGGGAAGCTCCCTCGTTGTGCTTTGACAAATATACTTGCAAAGGAAAATAAGCTAAAACTACGTCCTGTCTTTTTGTTTCAGCTGTAGAGGCACAAGGCTTTCTTGAAAGAACCTATACGTTGCAGCTGAGTTTTCTCTGGTTTTACAGATCTACTAACTACAACTTAAATTTAATCTATCCAATCTCCTCAGGAAAACAGAGCGAGAGGAAACGGAGCAAGGTTTGACTAACTGACGATAAACGAATTTAGATTCTCTACTTGAAGGCAAGGTGGCGCAGCTATCATCTCAATCTAAACAAGCTTATTGGGCACAAAACAGATTTAAGAATTTACCAAGACAATCTTATGAAACCCTGTGTGGCATAACACTCGATCAAAATAGTAAAGTCTTCACAACAGCTTTATCACTACAACCTCACGAAACCCTATGTGGCATAACCTTTGATTATAATGATAAAGATTCACAAAACAGATTTATCACTGTAATTTCTCGAAACCCTATGTGGCATAACGATTGATCACAATGGTAAATATACATATAACAGATTTATCATCTCAATCTCTTGGAACCCTATGTGGCATAACAATTGATCTCAATGGCAAATATGCACGAAACAGATTTATCTAAACTATGGAAAGAATCCACCATTACAATCTCGTGAAACCCTATGTGGCATAACAATTAATCGTAATAGCGAAGACACATGAACAAATACCAAAAAGAGCAATATTGAGGGCAAGGTAGGCGCAGCATATATTTCTCTCTCAAGCAAAAGTTATTTACAAATGAGCAAAAGCTCTTATTTATATACATCAAGGTGTAGGGAACCCTAAAATCACCTTGAGTCATCTACAATTCTTGCAATGCATGCAAGTTATGCGCCAAACCCTAATTAAGTAAACTATACAGTCAACTAGGAAACTACCATCAGTTAACCGAAACATCTAATCTAAAAATGGACAATTGTGCGAGCATGCACGTCCTTATTGAAAACAAGTTAACTGGAAGACTACCATCAGTTAACGAAAAACCCTAAATAAAACTCCAAGTGTGTAAGGCGAATCTCAGAATAGATATGCATGTGATGACAACACCGAGTTAACTTGAAAGGGTAACACCCAGTTCAACTCATGTGTGTAATGTCTATCCTGAGAGGTGGGAACTGAAGTTTACTATGTGTGATCTCGAGCAATCAACCCCTCAACGAGATTGTTGACTGTATCACTATCTGGAGCTATGAGACTCTGTCGGAGAATGCTATGTCGATGCAGCATGTCCTCACCAGCTGTGATCTGAGACTGAAGTTCTCCTCTGCTCCTCGTTGCTTCATCGAATAATGCTGACATGACTGTAAGCTGAGTAACCTTACAGCCAATAGTCTCCCCAATAAAAATGGTATGAATGAGTGCCTGAAGCTCTGACTGAACGTCGGTAAGCTCAACATAGGCACCACCCTCAATCTGGTAACGGCACGGTAAGCGAGATACTAGAGTCCTCACGAACCGGAGTGCACTAGTGACGTGCTCTCTACTCTCAGCCAACTCTGATGCTAAAGTGTCTTCTATCTTTACCCTGAAAACCAACTGTGTCTTCCAAGAGTAGATAGCTTCTCTGTCCTCTACATCCGTGACTGTATCATAAACCACACTCAGGTGAGCAATCATAATCTCATCTCTGGGTTTATTAATAGCAATATCTCGTTCCTCATCCTGAAGACGGATACGGAGCTCTCGTGCATTGTACCGCAACTGATATAACTCTATAAGCATAACACGGCCTCTAGCAACGAACTCCTCCTCCCACTCATCCAAACGCTTGCCATATGCAACCAAGTGATTGAGTTGACTTTGCTCTATTGGAGGTTCAAGCATCGGTGGGAGTGTGTTAATGGCCTCTGGTCTATGCACAAGGCTAGAAATGTACTAATGAAGCTGTTTGATTTCAGCCTTGAGGGCTGCCTTATCCTCTCCGTCCTTTAGTATTCTATCCCTGGCACTGTCTGTAGCAACTTGTAGGAGATCAACCTGAGTCTGGCGTGTGCTGCAACCAAGGTTGACTGTGATAACTTCAAAATCCTGAGATTCCAATTCAGCCAAGTTCTTCCCCTGTGGAGGTACGGCAGTCTCAATGACAATCTCCATATCAGTGTTTCTCTCTACGTGAACCATGTTCTTGACTCTCTTATCTGGCGCATCCTGGTAAATGTCATCGAAATCGGAATGATTAAGAACATAAGATGGCTGCCTCCTTTTCCTTCCTAGCTGAGTCTCGATCCAAGATTGGTCTCAGCTAATGCTACTAGAAGGGTCTGCACTAGCGACAGGAGGTACTAATGAGAGTGAGTGTGTAGAAGACCTACTGCGAGGTGGAGAGTCTAAATCCAATTCAATGTGAATTGGGACTGGTGACTGCTCTGGAATTGATATAGGAACTTGAGGCTGCACCTCAGGGACTGGCGGGCTCTGAGCTGATCTCTGAACTGGCTCTGTAAGCGGCTGTCTGTCAGGCTCTGTGTGTGAAACAGTGGCAAGCGCCTTGCCCTTTGAATTGTTTGGCTCTTGTACTTTCTTGGGAGGATTACTCCTCTTCTTTTTGTTAGGTTTTGACGAGGAAGGTATCGAAGGATTCACCACCACTAGCGGCTCTGCTCTAGGAATACTTACCCTTCTTGTCTTCTTGCTGTCGAGGAAAAGTATACTGTTATGAATAACTCTACTTGACCTCTCTTTGACCATTGTATATTCCTTGGCGTACCAATCTACTGCTGGCAACGGTTGTGTATCAACCTACTCTCTGAAAAATTGAGGAAGAACCTCTCCCTCATCATCTGATAAACCTCCCACATCTTCTGACAAGAAAACAGAAATCTGTGAGAGAGAGAAGCGGCCGTAACTGCGTCTACGAACCTCGAAGTCATCTGCGCAATTTGCCCAGTAATCCTCCATAGAAGGCTTGTGATATGTGCCTCCAGCAAGGCGAGCTGTATAATGACCTGAAAGGTCATAGGCACGTGCTTCGACAAAATACTTAAGATGATATTTCTCAAGCTCTTGTCCTGCAATCTTGGCATCAATTGCCGACTTGCACCAATACATTCCAAATTGAAAAGGAAAGTTGAGAGATGGTCTGTGCCTGCGGCGTAGAAGACGATGAACATTATGCATCTGTCTTAGGAACTCCTAAAAAACTGTCTTATCCGAAGGATAACGTGGAAGCATAGCTGGATTTCCTGTGAAACCGTATACTCGGATGTAGGTGTATGTTGGGAACTGAATAAACCAATCTGCCCATCCATCCATCGCTGCCCTAGCAACTGCCGAGATACGAACGTGCAATTCCCGGTCCAGGTTCCTCACTGTATAGGTCAAGAAAGCCTCGTGAACACGCTTGAAATGACGTTCAGCTCTAGTGAACTCAAGCTGATCATAATACTGGTAGACTTTCTGAACACTGAGAATGCCCACCGTGTTTAGTCCTCGGAACTGACCTTGATAAGCGATCAAGTACACGAGATAGGAACACATGTGAAACTCATGGGGCAACTAGGAAGCCGTTGATACTTTGTGGAGAATGTCGGTACGATGAAGGATGCCCGGTCATAATGCTCCTGCCCAGAAATGATGTGACCAATAATGTAATACATCCAAGGCTGGAAAACATTCGCATGTGCTTGACCTGAGACACGATTCAGGAGTGTGATTAGAATTGCGTGCTCATCCTTGTATTCACCACGACCCACATTGTTTTGGCAATCTGTTCTTTGCTTGTTTTAACCATCTTTACGCCATTTCTTGACATTTGTCAGTAGCATCAAGCGCTTGTGCACCTTTGCTCCATAGAAACAACTAG
>VDFB02163932.1:0-15419 GCA_007258455.2 Sequoia sempervirens
TCATCCTTCCAATACACCTCACTACACCCTCCTCCCACCTCAAACTAATGTATCGCAGCAATCAAGTTATAATACCATTGCTCAAACATATAACACTCAAAATAATCCTCACCCACTACAACCAATCCCACCCTCTTTACCTTTACCCAATCCTCTTAGCGCTCCTCGTTACATCCCACACACAATGGAGTATGATATTGTTGAAAAATTATATAATACTCCTACAAAGATTTCCATTTGAGATTTACTTCAGAACTCACCAAATTACAACAACATTCTTCAAATAGCCATAAAAAAAATCACAATTCCTCCTAGTACAAATATGAATGATTTGAAAACTCTCATCCACAAAAAGAATCTTGACATTACCTTCCATCAACATGAGCTCCCTCCTTTGGAGTTACATAAGCAACATGATGACTTTATGATAATTGCTTGATTTAATCACAAAGGTATCAAACACACTCTCATAGATAGTGGTTCTACCCTTAATGTGTGTAGTGTGAGTCTCCTTGATCGATTACATGTTGATAGGTCACAAATAATACCTGAATTTGTCTCAATTCAAGGATTTGATAATACAACAAAGACTCATGTAATCACTTTTCCTATTATGATTTGGGTGGTTACTTTGCAAACTCCTATTCATGACATGCCTTATGATCTTTTGTACAATCTTCTTTTAGGTAGACCATGGATTCATGAGATGAATATAGTACCTTCCACCCTTGATCGTATAATGAAATGTCTATAACAATAACATTTATCAAGTTGAAGCACTTAGATCCTAAGCCTGAAAGTTGCTTGAACCTTGAAAAAGGAGCTACAAGTCCTTTGAAAACATTATTTCCAACATCCTGGAACATAGATCCTCTTGAAATTGAACACAATGATGAGGTATTGCCATCAAAATTATTTGGTGACGATTGAAGATTCTTAGACTTCACGCCATCATTTATGAGTGAATACATAGTCACACAAAATAAATAACAACCAACCATCATGTCAACACAAAATTTAGATAACCTTCAAAAGCATCCAGCTCAATCACTTTAGACAATTCCACAAACTCCACAAAAACCCTTGACGAACACAACACCAAAAAACCACCTAATTCCAAAGCATTGAAACAACTTTATAGAAAAGGGTATGACCTCATGAAAAAACTTGGGTATAGTGGAAAAAAAATTTGTGCTCGAGAACACGGTATCTACAACCCTATAGAGTCAAACACAAAACAAACAACTCATGGCCTTGGTTATTCTCCTTTGACCAAGATCACCAAACTCTCACTCAACATCAAAACTATTACACAAGATTCTTCCAAGACTCTTCCTTATTCAAATAAATAACATTATATGTTTCTCCTTGCCATGCCATAGTTGTAGGATCATAACATACTCACTATTGCATGTTTTGCATCCATTGCAAGGGGAAACATACTGTCATCCACTTTAGGCTCACCATTTTCCCACACTAAGTGGTAGGGAAAGAATTAGACAACCTTATCCCTTGTATGTCACTTGCCGTTATCTCTTTCAACTACTCATTAACTTTTCATGAACATATAAGAGCAAGTTTCAGATGTGAATGACATGTCTTAAGATGGAATCACCTATGACATACAACCTTTTTTTGATTTTAATTTTTCCTTGACATGATGCAGCCTAACTTTGAAACATATGACTTGGCATAAGGCTTTTTAGGTTCCCTCTCATGTCTTTTTTTCTTGTTGCATTTTATTTTCTTCTCTACTTTAAAGTAATTGCTTATAGAATGATGTGTAGCAATTCCTTTAAAGTGGGGGGAATACATTATGATAATTTAGTTGCATTCTTGGTCCTAGTGTAGCCTTGTCATTTATATGATGTGTCTGTCACTTTGTGGATGACATTGGGGGCGATGTACTTCATAATTGTGATCTTTCTAAGCATATTACATTCGTCTTTGTGGCTTGATACTACACACTTCATCCCCTAAGTTGTGAATATACTATTCTTTGATTGGTCCTCTCTTGGAGACAATAGACACAATGTTCCCTAAGTGATTAACCTTGCATGAACTGAATAAGACTCCTTTAAACTTCTTTTACACCATTTTACATTTTGCAAATTTTCCACCTTGCATAACACAACTTCAATGACTATGGTTCCTTTTTATTTTTGTTCATACCATTTTTCCTTATGGTGCCTTGTTAAAGTTACCAATGGGTATAAATTTAATATGGTTGAGTAGAAACCCCACCTAACAGTATGAATTTTCCCCATAGCCACCTTTTTTGTTTGTGAGTGGATACCAACTGGCATATGTATCTTACGTTTTGGGCTTTCTCACCCTGCAGAAAACTAGTTTTGTGGCCCCAAAGTGAGTACATTTGGGCCTTATCACTCAGTGAACCATCATGTGTTCTATCTCCCCAAAGTGATTAAACATTCTCTTTTTCAAATATATAGCCTAGATATGATCCACAACTAGCTTGACAAATGATCAATGCTTGCCCATCCTTTTCACCCGTTCTTCCTTGCCATTGCATGATTTTGTATCTTGGGGGCTTGACATAGGATATTTGATCCTGGGGGCTTTTCCACCTCCTTTGATGTTTTTTGTTATTTCTCATTTGCATCTGTGTATGAGGACCTCTCTTGAATGTCTACTTTAGTGTGAGTTTGAAGCAAGTTCATCCTCTCACTAGAGTGGGGGCTAAATGTGCTATAAAAAAATGGACCCTTTGCTTGACATGGGATTAATTCATGATAAAATTGACTTAATGAGGTCTTAATCTAGTGTTGTGAGACATTTTATTTATCCATGCACTAAGTCTTGGACCCCTATAAGTTGAATAACATGCTTTTAACGACATCTTGTAAAAGTGTTGTAAGGTGTTGTAAGATACTTTCACGCTTTTCTAGACTTAATTAACCTATTTCTTCCTAATTCAACATCATAAAATGTGTTTAATAACATTATTACATTAATCTAGAAGGTTCTTAAATTAAACTTAATGATGAACTTGTGTTGTAATGTGTCTTGCACATTCACATTGGTTCTTATGCCTTTCTATGCTATATGGACCTTATTTTAGTGTTGTAAAGTGTATTTAATCATAATTTCACATTGATTTATGTGTACCAAGCCCTATTTGACATTTACATAATCATTAATAAGACCATCTATATTGTGCGTCCTAAGGTTCAAATTGATCAAATACTTGACAACGTTGCAATTTAAACCTTATTTCCTTATCGCCTAGCTTCTTAATTGTTCGAATAGCCCCTATGGGACCCATTCACCATGTATGGAGAATCAGTCCCATCCAAGTGGGACCCACTCACCATGTGTGGAAAATGAGTCCTATCTGGCCCCATTTTCACCTTTGAGCAGGAAAAAGTGAAATTTAAAGTTTAATTTTTTTACATGTTGGCCTGTGATGAGGTATAATCAACATACTAAGGCACAATTATCTATAAATAATTGTTTCTACCCTCATTTTACATCTAACAACTCATTTTTTACATCTCTCATCATTAATTCATCATCTATCTTCTCATCCAAGTCAAACAAGTTAGGGTTTCTTCATTAGAAGTCATCAAGTTAGCTTTCAAAAGAATTCAAGGGTTGAATCTTCATGTATTGCTGCATACTTTCAAGATAAATCACCATGTAAAGGTAATCAATTCCATTTGGCATGTTTCATTACTTTATTTCATCATTTTGGTTTAATTACCTAAAAGGTGTTTGACCAAGGCAAACCCCCATGCCCTAACATTCAACATATCTCTTATTTGTCTTGTTTGTATGTAGATTTGGGACACTTTAAAGATTAGAAATAATTGAATATCAATTTGAAAATTCATTCAATTCATCTCTTCATCATTCAAGTCAAAATATCAACAAAAGGTCATTTTTAGGCCTAAATCTGACATTTTTAGAAGCAGACACTTGTAGAGGACTAAAGTGCAAATCTAGACCTACATAATCAAGTCCTAACTTTGTAGATTCTTGTTGGAGGACTAATTCACCATGCATGGTGAATTAATCCCACTTGTAGGCCTAAAAATTGTTTTTTCTCAAAATTTAGCTCCTAGCAGTCAAAAACTTGTTTCTGGAACTTTTCACTAGAAGCAGGAATGATTCACCATCTATGGTGAATTAGTCCCAATGGTCATTAATAATGACTTCTGGAACCTTCTAGAACCTTCTAGCTATAGTAATCTACCTCTAGGTGCACTTTGTTCAGTTTCATCAATTTTTATTTTCATTTGTTTAGATTTCTAGTTCATATTTGCAATCAACACTATGTTTTCCATCATCTTCATTAGGTTATTTTACATTCATTTATTTTCATTTTTAAGAATTCAAAAACATCTATACAAAATTCACATCAATATACCATCCATCCTTACATTAATCTTGAGTGAAACATTGTGCATTTTGGTCCATCCTTCCCCTTTTAGGTGTAAGACCCTAAAAGAGAGAAATGAAGGATTTGGGTACCAAAAATCCTTCATTTTAGTATGTTTCTTACCTTTTGGGCCTTCTCACCTAGTATAAATCCATGAGTTCCATCACCCTAGAGTGATTATACATTTTCTTTTTTGGACAAATAGCCTAGATCTAATCCACAACCAGCTAGAAAAATGATCGAAGTTTGATTTGACTTTTCCTTTTTCTCTTCATTTTCTTTTTCTCTTTCATATGTGTGTTCCTTTCTTCTTATGTTTGGTTTGACATGGGATCTTCATCCTAGGGTCTTGATCATCCCTCTTGATCGTTATTATCTCATCTTGCTAGCATAAGTGCAATTGGATCCCTCTTGACATGCATGGCTACTTTAGTGTGAGTTTGAAGAAATTCCATCTTCTCACTAAATTTAGGGCTAAATGTAGCATAGAAAAATGGATCTTTAGACATTTTCATTGTCATTTAGGTCTTTTTCCTGTGATGCTTGACCTATTTTGCTTAGATTTAATGTTGTAATGTGACTTATACATTCACATTAGGTCTTGAATATTTAAATTATTAATACTTTATGATGCCTTGTAAAGGTGTTGTGAAGTGTTGTAACACATTTCTACACTTTTATAGACTCTTCTTATTATAATTCATCTAAATATTCCCCTTTTATCCCTTACCAAGTCTTATTCTAAACTATTGTAAAGTCTTGTAACAAACTTTCATGCTTTTCTAGGCTTGTCACAACTAATTACACCTTTTTTTTATTTGGCCCCTTTATGCATTTACAAGCCTTAATCAAGTGTAATTTTTAATTTAAAACTGACAAATATCATTAAATGCAACTTAACCCCTGACACCCACTTGCATGCCTTGAGAGGGACCTATTCACCAATGGGTGGTGAATGAGTCCCTCTTGGTACAAAATTCAAAATAATTTCAATTTTCTTTCTATGTTTTATTCATTAAGACCTAAGATCGGCCTATGATGTTTTATTTCAAGAAATGAGGGCATAACTATATATAAATACCTGCTTTTCTAGCCATTTTAACCCCTCTTCACCCATTCAATCATCTCACTCATTCTTGCATTCAAGCTTTCACTTAAGCATCATAGAATTATTCCATCAAGTATCTTGGAGCAGCCATTGACATATCTTTAGACTTCAACAAGGGTTTGGTGAGTTCATGATACTTGCATGTTATTTTTTCATCATTCCTTTCTTATTTCATTTCATTTCTTTATCAAGGGTTTGATTACCAAAGTGGAGTTTGACTAAGGAAAACCCCTATACTCTAACCCTTAACCATTTTCCTCCTTTTTTCATGTGTATTTCCAAGTCTTGTAGGTAGATTTGTCAAATAGATAGATGTTGAAAAGTGTTTAACAACTCATCAAAGCTATTCAAGTCAACAAAGAACTAATTCGAGCTTGGAGACATCATTCAACCCAATATCTATAGATTTGAACCTATCCACATGACAAGAAGACAAGTACATATTTGGAACCACATAATTGACTTCAAAATTTGTAGATTTCTATAGGTGGAATAATTCTCCATCTATGGTGAATCAGTTCCATTGCCTGACTAGAAAAAATGATTTATAAGGTTTTTAGTTCTCGACACCCCGAAACTTGTTTTAGCAGAATTTACTTGAAGCAAGACTAATTTTCTAGTTGTGGTGAATGAGTCCCAATCTTCACCAATAGTAATTTCTAAGACATTTCAAAACCTTCCACCATCAGCATTCTATCTCTAGGTGTACTTCATTCAGTTTCATTAAGTTTCATTTTCATTTGTTTATGTTTCTAGTTCATTTATGCATATCACACTTTGTTTTCAAACACTTCATATTTCTTAGGTTTTACATGAATAATCAATCCATTTTATAAGTTTGTTTCATTTAGATCATTGCATTTAGGCATATTTTCATTGTACTTGCAGTAGTTTTAGTGAACCACCTAGATTTTGGGGGTCTATCTCTCTCCTTTAGGTGAAAAAACCCTAATTGACCAAGAGAGTCATAACACCTATACCATAAAAATCTACGGTTCATTATGAACTATGGCATATATGAATATATTCTATCATGCAATTTTCTCAAATTATGAGTGATGATGTGGTTTAAGTTGGGTAATCAAGGGTTATATCAAATTTTCAATCATATTTGTTGTTCTGAACTAGTTTACTCATTTTCCTTTTGTCCAAGGGATAGATTAAATTATTGCCATGAATTAATGGTTATGTTATCATTTGCTATGGATTATTAAGTTTTTTTTTTATAATAGGCTCACTTAGGTCTGATTATCATAAATGATAATCTAGTAGAAGATCATCATAATATGTTTGATTTCATCATCATAAAATGCATTACATGACTCTATATCATAGGAAGGCACTGGTCTTGCATGATTTTCCTCCAACATCCTTTGAAACAAGCTTATATTCAAAGCATTTTCCCTTCATTCCTAGTTTATATTTTCTTTCATGTTTCCTTCTTAAAACTTAAACTTAAATGGTCTAACTAACCCTACAAGTGTTTTTCATCTATATGAAGCTTATCTACTTTACATATAGGGATACCCACCTACATCTTGTAGAGCTTGAAGTGTAGGGGAGAAAAGTGTTAAATCCATCTCCCATTTGTTGGCCCCCAATATTGATTTCCTTTTGTATAAGGTTTGGCTATATTTTAGAGGGTTTTCAAGGTTCAATGAGAAAAAACATCAACACTTCCTATGCTACTATGAGTAGTGATGATTATTCTACCTTGGTTTATAACTTTAGATCATAGATGGGGTGATTGAGAGTCCTAACAATCCTCATTTTTAGTTCTATTGTTGGCCTTTTAGATATATAGATAGGATTGTTGGAAAATTGACTAATCAACTCAATGTTTCCATTTCTATAGAAAAATACAGACCCCACAACTCAAGGACTATAGGGTCTAGAGCCAATATACTAGTGAGAGAGTGGTCATGAATCAACCCTACAACTTTATAAGGTGCCTACTATTTTAAAGGAAATGTTGATTATCTAGTAAGACTTAGGGTAAGGCCCCCCTCCCCTACCTTTTATTTAGGATAAGGCCCCCATCCCATACCCTAATGTTTTCTCTTGTAGTGATGTTTCCCATTAATTGTCAATGTTACCTTGGTGAGATATCATAAAAAAATTCAATTTTCTCATGGGTAGGTGGCTAGAGATCTAAGTTGTAGAAGTCTCACAATCTCCAAAATTGATAACCTATCTGCAACAATACAAATTCTTCCAATCATTACTTTCCTATTGAATATCCATCCAACCAACAACACTGAAAAAACCAAAAACCCAAAACATCATATTCACACTAACACCTCAATTTGTTGATGAAAATAACTATAAAATTATTTAACCTGCTATTCTTTTACCTCAATCTTTAGAAGAAACACTACAGTTGAGGAATAACCAGAAAGATAGATCACCAACAACCAAGCCAAGAATATTGATCCATGTCCCCATCTTTGGGTTCCTTTCCGCTCACTCAAGATCGATCATGTATGAATAAATGCTTCTCTAGACTTTTATGAAGATATCATATACTCAAATTTGAATTCAGTTATTCAACTAAAATGATAATTTTAAAGGACCATTTTAACTCCATGAAATTCTTTGGGAATAATTTATAAATTTATAAATTTTTCTAAGAGGCTCCACACTATTATTAATAAAAATAAATTTTGGTATAAATTTTATGCAATGCTATTGAATGTTTTCAATGAATTAACTATTATAGCTCTTACAAAATCTTTAAGGCTTAATTATTTTGGAATCTCTTTTTGGGTTTCCCTTTGGGATGTTACATCCTTGTAGTCTTGATCTTTTTCTATTTAAATGTAAAATAAAAATCAAGCATTTTATACTTTTGATGCTCTCTTACATTTTCTTTGGTGGACGACTATACTAAAATATTCATAATTTGGTGTTGTATTCATGTATAAGAATGCATGAATTTATATTCATTTTAGGACAATAGGGAATACTCCTTAGAAAATATAAAATTACAAGAGAAGTCAATTATATATGATGATATAGTCATCTTAGAACATGTAATTTACAAGGTGTTCAATCTAGAATTAAAGGGAACACTTAAAAATTGATGTCTATGAAAGTATTTTCAAATATTGGTAGCTAGAGAATAAGTGCCTAAAATGTGAGAGGAATTAGCATCTACTATTTATTTCATAAATAGTTAGCACAAAATGTAGAGATGATCAAACATTGAGTTTGTAAGTATAAAATATATTTTTTAGTTGTGGACTAGATTTGGGACAGTGAGGTCAACCCAATGTAAATCGTAGATGAATATTTCGGTTCTATTGTACATACATATTTGTAACCTAAGATCTTTTTGTATTTTAAGACACATTGAACTAATTATCTTCATTCATTGTTACTCATTATTTAGTGACTAAATTAAAAAATATATGTTTATTTATTACTATATATAGTATGATTGTACTTTCTATTTGATATTGGTTAGTCTTATCAACACAAACCAAACAACTTATTTAATTTAGGTTGATTTGCACTCAATTACTTTGTGTAATTAATTAATCTAATTTAATCTTAAAAGAAAAATGCATTCCCATTCCAAATCTTAAAAAAATAAAATTATTAACATCTTTTAGTAAATATATATTAATATACCTGTTAACAAAGAAATAGTTTACTAGAATGCATATAATAGGTTTATTCAAGAGTAGGATAATCCTATTGAACTGTTATTTAAGATAATATTGCAATTCAATTAAAAGAAGAAAAAAAATGAATATAAACTAAAATGAAATGTAATACATAAATTTTTAAATAATCATATATTTTCAATAACCACATAGAATCATCATATTACTTTATTTTATATACATCTACATAATCTGATTTATCAAAAAATATTTAAACAACAATAAAAACACACACAAATCCATACTTATTTTAACATCAATTTACTAATACTTACTTATCACAATCTATAACATATATCGATATTAATATTAATGCTCCGTGAAATATCCACCGCTCATGACTTCGTAATATTTGTTGTTGTCGTAGTAATCACCGAGGGACACTTGTAATCATCAACATATTACAAATCAGCAAGTAGTCGAGAATAACAACATATAAAACAACCTATTAATCTACTAATATTCAAGAGCAGAGGAGAATGAATATTATTATTGCCTTCTTCTTCTTCAGAAGCAAACGCAAAAGAGACCATGAGCAAAGAAATCAAAAGAAACACATATATTATGCCCTTCGCCATGTAAGCAACTGCAAATGTATTCTGAGAGTAAAGGATTACCTGCTTATATACCTCCCCCACCAACTACTCTCCTTCGTGTGCTCCGCGTAATTTCCTTTATTTATAGTTTCTATACAACCTTTATTGCCACCACAAATCCGATTTAAAGATTCTTTTGGAGTAGTTAAATAAACGGCGATACCAAATAATATGAAATGATTTTAAACGTTAACATCGAAATGCCCTGGTGAACTCTATCATGAGTGGCGGTAAATTCATCTTTATTCTAATATTTTAAATGATTTATATATATATATATATATATATATATATATATATATATATATTCTTAAAAGATCTTAAAATATTGAATAATTAACATTAAGAATGGTTCATGCTGGTCAAATTTACAACATTGAAGATATTAACATTTTGAAAGCCACTTTTAAATGGAGCGAACGAGCGGGAAAGGGAGCGGGTGAGGATTTTTGAATTCCTCTCATGATACAGAGGGTGATGGCTCAAATTCAGATGATGAAGACGATGTCTATTTTTTTTGGTGGTTTGGCAATGGCGGCTGGATGTGGGGGGGTTGTGTTTTTGGCAAACACATTTCCCTATGGAGGAACTTGCTGCTTTGGAAGTTTGTTTTGTGTTTGTTTGGTCTCCTGCATTGGGGTCGTTGCAGTCTATTGTTCTAAGAAGGCTTGAGGTGCTTGGCTTCACCATGGGCTGTCTTGAGTGTTGCTTTTTGTTGGAGATCTCTCTCCTCTTTGTTCCTCCTCGTTATTGGTCTTTCTGGTGGATAAGTTGTTTAGCTTACCTTGGGATTGCCCTCTCGTTGGCTTTTAATGGGGCAAATGTTGGTGGGGTGCTGTTCATATGTGTGGTGTTGGTCATTGGTTCTCGACCTATTGTTGCTATGTTGTGTTTGCCTCTGCAAGTGCACTTGGGGGGCTTCTTTCTTTGGTCGGTCTTTTCCCTTAGAGACGGTGGTTTCTATCATGGATTTTTTCTTGGCAAGTTGCTTATGTGGAGGCTATGGCTTTTGTGTGTGGAGGGGCATTCTTGGCCCAAGGCTTACTAAGTGGTGATGTTGAGTGGGTTGCTAGTAGGGGTTGTCAACCTATCCTTTTCCTCAGTGTTGGTTTGGTGATTCCTTTCTTTTGGGGTCTCTCTATTTGCTGGTGGAAGCTGTTTTTGATGTTTTATTGGGCTTCTTTGCCTAAAGTTAGAGTTGCATTAGATAATGTCAGATCTGTTGTTGATGCTCCTTGGTGGAGTTGGTTTTTACATTTGGGTTGCTACAAGTTGCGGGCCTCCTTTTGCAATGGTGTTCAGTGAGTACTTTCCTAAATGCTTTGTTGTTCCTTTGGTGGTTGTGGAGAGCCTGCTCTATTTTGTGGTGGGGGGTTTTGTGCTTATGCATGGCTTCCAGGTTGATGGAAATGGTTATGGAGGTGCTAATGCTTGGTAGTGGGAGGGAAATCTGTCTGCTAGTTTGTTAGGTATCCCTTAAGATGGATGATGCTTTAGCTATATGGTGTTTTGGGTTGGTTACATTGTGGGCTGGGAAGCTATTTTTTTCCTTTTCTTTCTTCCACCTGGATGCCTTAGGAGGAGCTATGGGCCTGTACTACTGATGTTCCTGCTTGCTACCTATTTCTACAATTGTGGTGTTCTATTGAGGTGAGTATGGCTCCTATTGAGGTGGAGATGGTGATTGTAGGTTTGGTGGGAAATGCTTCTCTCCTTCGCTGGTTCCTATTGAGGTGGAATGTGCTTGCTCGGGAAGGAGGTTTTGTTGGTAGTCTTGGTCCCCACTACTTCCTCTCCTTTAGAGGGGATCCCCAACCTATTGAGGTGATCTTGGGGTTGGTGTTGGGTTGGTTGGTGCTTCTGGAAGAACATTTTTTGTTGCAAGTGGTGATTCTTACCCCTTTGTGGTTAAGAATATGTTAGGCTTAGGTTTGTCTATTTTGAGTGAAAGGTCTACTACAGGTCAGTTGTTGCAGATGGTTTGTGGTCTTTTGAGTGGAAGGTTTGTTACTTTCTTGCTACTGCAAGGCATTAGTTCTATGTGTTCAGATGCTCCTATTTTTCGTGCCAAGAATGGGTTGTAAGTCTATTGTTGGCTTGGATTGCTCTTAGTCCTTAGTGTCCTATCACTCTTGGTCATCTATGACTAGGTGTTGATTTTTATTCTATTGTGTTTCTACTGTGTTATTATGTTGATTATGCCCGGTAGGGCCTTGTACTAAATGGACAACACCTTTTTTTGTTGCTTTTAATTTCAAAAACATTAAGAATGGTCCATAAGTTATACTTTTTATTTAATAAAGTTTGATTTAATTAGTATAAGAAGTAATATAATTTAACCAATGTAATTTAGAGTTTTGGTAGATTATTTATTAGAATTTGGAAATCTTGAACTACGAACTTCACAATTTTGAAATAAAAATATAATTTCAAGTGTGTTATTACCACATTCAAATATTGTTTCACATTAAGATGAATAATGAATTGAAATTTTACCTTTTTAATAGATTTTTTTTTATTTGTAACTTTTAAAGTTTGGTTTTACCTAAAACTTTTAATATAAAATTACAAATTTAGGTTAATCAATTTTAGTCTTCGTTAATTTTATTTTTAATATTTTATTTGAACTACATTTCAATTTTTTAAATCTAATTTATATACAAATTTATAATAATTTTTTAATTGTCAATATTTAGTTTATCTTTCAATTTAAAGTAACACTTTTTGTAATATATTAATTATAGTTTTAATTACGAATTTTTAAATACTTCAAATCTACTAAATTAAAAGAATTTTTTTCCCTTTTTTTAATTGTTTATTAACCTAATAGGTTTATTGTTTATTATTATTTTTTTACAATTATTAATATTTGAATTTTGAGATATTTTGACTTTACAAATTTAGTTTATTGTATTTTATTTTTTAATTTTGATTTAAGTTTGAAATTTATTTTTTTATTTGTCTTTTTATGAAATTACAATTAATAGTTATAAGTAATTAAAATTAAATTAACTTATAATTATTTTTCTTATTAAAATTTTAACTATTATAAAATAATTATATTTTGAATTTTAGTTTTAATTTATATGATGAAATAAATTTCAAACTTAAAATTTAAAGTAAAGTTAGCAAGAGAGGCTAACTTTTGATTATTCATTTCATGTCAAGCAATCAAAATAACATGTGTTCTCAAGGAGCATGTTTAGGTTAGCATGTCATTTGATTAATGATATAATAATTCTTCTTTTTAGGACCTATTCAATGTGCCTATTGCACAATTCATTAGGGAGGAAACTAGATAGATAGAAAAGATGAAAAGAGAGAGAAGAGAGAAGGGTGGGAGAGGGAGATAGATAAGGTATAGATGCAAGGGAGAAACAAGAGAAATAAAGGGAAGATAGAGAAAGAGGGGAGAAATGAGTAAAACAAGGAGAAAGAGAGACAAATAAAAAAAATAAAAAGATATAGAAATGTTAGGAGAAACAAAGATAAAATAGATGGATAGAGAGAGGGAGAGGGAGACACAAAAAAGAGAGAAGGAGAAGAAAATATAGGATAGAAAAAGAGGAAAGAGAAATAGAGAGATATAGAGAAAGACAAAAAGGATATATAGAGATAGAGATACAAATATAGAGGTAAAAATATAAATGAATAAATATGGAGAGAGGAAGAGATAAAGAAAGAGAGGAAAAGAGAGAAGAGGAGAGGCATAGATAGATATAGTTAGATAAAGAGAGATAGAGAGATAGAGAGATAAAGAGAAATATGAGACAATGATATATATAGAGGTTGAGAGATCAAGAGATATGAGAGAGAGGAGGAGATAAATAGGGATCTAGAAAAAGAGATTAAGGGAGAGAGTATCTCTCTCATACCTCATCTATCTTTCCTAAGTTATTTTATCCCTCTCTCCCTATCACTCCCTCTTTCTATATCTCTCTAGTCATCTCTCTATTTCTCTTCCTCCCACTTTATCTATTTATGCAAATCTATCTCCCCCTCTATCTCTCTATATCTCCCTCACTCACACACACGCTCCTTGTTTCTCTCTCCCTATTTATATCTCTATATCTATCTTTGTATCTTTCCCCCTCTCTATCTCTCTCCCTCTCTATATACATCTCTTTCAGGCTATACCTCTCTATCTACATCTAATTTTATCTACCACTCTCTCTTATTCACTCAATATTTTTTTCTCTATATCTATATTCTCTATTTCTCTCTATCTACCTTGTGCTCCTTCTATCTGTATCTCTTTCCATCCATATCTCCCTACCTCTATCTCCCTATCCATTCCTATCTCTCTATATCTCCCTCTATCTATATCATTCACACTCTCCCTTCATTTCTATTGAGTTATCTCTCCCTCTCTCCTATATCTCTCTTAATCACTTCATCTCTCCATGTCTCCTTTATATATTTATATTTTTCTCTCCCTCTCTCAATCTCCCTCTCACTCCTTTCATTTCTTTCTATCCATATCTTTCTCTACCTCTATCTTCCTATATCTTTATCTCTCTCCCTATAGATCTCTATCACTTTCCCTATTCATTTATATCTATCTATATCACCCTCTATCTTTATCTCTCCCTCTCCCTCTACCTCTGTATAGATATACCCATATCTCCCTCCCTCCCCCCTCTTCTCTTTATTTCTCTCTCTGTAATTATCTCTCTACCTCTCTCTCTCCTCTTCTCTTTCTCCCCCTCTCTACCTATCTCTCTACCTCTATCTCCCCTCTACCTATATCTCTCCCTTTCTCTCCCTCCATCTCTCTATCTCCCCCTCTCTCTATATATCCCCATCTATTTCTTCATCCCTCCCTCCCTATCCCCCTATCTATATCCCTCTTTCTCTCCCTCTCTCTATTGATCCCTCTGTGTCCCTCTTTCTCTCCATCTCCCTCTTCCTAGACATCTATATATATTGCTTTGTCTCACTATATATATCTATCCATATTTCTTCTTTCATCTCTCCCTCTATCTCTATCTCATTATCTCTCTATCTCTCTCTACCCCTATAACTCTCCCTCTGTATACCTCTCTATATATCACTTCCTATCTCCATCTTTATCTTTGTATGTCTCCCTCTCTCATTCTCTCCCTCTCTCTCCATCTCTATATTTTTATCTCTTCCATCTATGTCATGCCTCTCTCCTCTCTCTCTCTCTTTATATCTCCCTCTCCTTCTCTCTATATCCCCTTCCTCCAACTCCATCTCCATCTATATCTTCCTCTTTATCTATATCTCCTTACCCCTATCTCTCCCTCTCTCGCAATTGCAAAAAAAACATGAGCCCAATGGTAATGGAGCTTGATTATATTCCTAATTCAAGGGTTTTGTTTCAATTGTGTTTGGATCCTTGTAATGGATGAATAGTTGACTTGAAACTACCGCTTCTCTTTTGAGTTCTTTTTTGCATGAATAAAATCATTTTATAAATGGCCTACCAATTGATCTCATGTACCACATAAATATATGGAAAATATACACTAATTTTTTTTGTATTTCATCTTCTATATTGCTTCAGCATATCCATTGCACACCAGGGAGTGATTTCTAGTAAATATATATTTTCAAATAAGAATATTAATAATAATAGATCAATAAATTGGGAATTGACTTTTTATCTTTTGAATAGGTTT
>VDFB02163933.1:0-31456 GCA_007258455.2 Sequoia sempervirens
TGGTGTTAGGATGCTGTACTATTGAGCTAATGGCTCACATTGTGATGAGTCTTTTTATGGGTTAGGTGTGTATCATTTCTCCAACAGACTCCCTTGAGCCACAACATAGGTGTCAAATGCACCTAGCTTGGCTCTAATACCATACAAGAATACCAATTATGAGGACCTCCTATAAAAATATGACATGAAAAACCATGAACAATATTTAAAAGATAATCCATAGTCTATCTTATTATTTATGCATATTTTCTAGGACCACCTATGCCCAAAACACAAAATAGTTTTTGTAAATACACCAATTAGATCTTATAAAATGCATTACTTAGATCAAATTATATGGTAAATTAAATATAATTAATGATTACTTTTTCTTTTAGTATGAAAGAGGTTAAATTCCAATATATGTTCTAGTGGGCTTGATTGAGTGACAAGGTGGAGTGATTGTTGTAATGAAGAACTTGCTAGGAAAGCTAACCAAGTTAAAATGTACACCTATACATACATCATTGTGGTAATATAGACCTATGTCATAAAACACAATTGAATCCTATTAGTTCCAAAGTATTTTAGCAAAGAAGAGATAGAGAAATTTCCAACATGAGGCATAATTCAATCATAATATAATAAAACCATTAATCCATAGTTCTATGTATAAATGGAATGTTGTAGAGGAAAAGATACACATTTAATTTGCAAGGCATAACTCAACAATATGAAAACATATAGTAGAATATTGTACATTATTCTCAGGATTTTTTCTTATTTGTGAGAAATGCAAACCTTCCATGCTAATTTTCTCTAAAACACACAAATATAGGGGGCAGTGTAATATCCCACCCTTTCCTAAATTTTTCCATAGCTAGTGATATGATAATATCCCAACAACTCTATGAATTTTAAAATTGAATGTTATGGACTATATTAAAATTATTTTGTGGACTAATAAACTAAAGAATATTCTTGATATTTAATTACACGTCTCTTGAGAAAAACAATGATTTAATATCTTATGAGTATTAAATTAGATTATGAGTATAATTTAAAGAATTATAGTCATGATTTTGTAATTGTCATGTAATAGACATAAATATCATTCATTTTGTTGGTAAAACTACATATTTAGAGTAATATTATGAAGGTTAAATTTAAATGGTTTATCTAGCACTCAAATAATCATTCTAGACTAATAGTTGATTTAAAATTTCTTTTACAATGATTATTGATTATATTTAATAAAAAATACTTGATATTCCCACCAAGTTATTAAGGGTGCAAATCAACTATTGACATGGACTAAACTATTGCAAACAAGGTAAATATATATAGTAGGAGTATCAACTAATGGTGAGGCACTTTAAGTCTAATCAAACATACAATATACCAAATAATATTAATGAAATAGTGGAGAAAATAAATAAATATTCAAACCTCATGAACACTAGAATTATAATATGGAGAAACCCTTTCAAAAAATCCCACTACTAAAGAGATATGAAACTTTTATTAATATTCATAACAAGATTATAACAATCCAATCCACTCAATCTTCTTTAGTCTAATGTTTTGGCTATTTCTACATAACACTATTTAAACCTTATGTCATACATTAAATTATATATAGAGCAAGGGAAACAAGAAATGATCAATTAATTTATGTAATGAGTGGAAAAAAATCATGGTCCACAAGAAAAGAACCCATGCCCCACTATGCATTGGAACATGTACACAAAATATAAACGAACTAATGATATAGGACCTTAAATCCCATAACCTTGATAGTAACCACTCCCAATACTAGTGCTTTATGATGAAGATGTCAACTACAATAAGTCTCATCTATTATGAAAAGATGCTCCACTCTTCCCAATGTAACTCCTAGTACAATAATCATCACGATCTCCTTATTTAATTTTATTATAATAATATCTTGAGCCCATTGCTTACCTTTTCATTTTTTCTCACATATCACACTATAAAATTTTGGAGCTCATTTTCACTTTGCGAGAGTCTCTCGAGGGTTTTAATGGTGTCCAAATTGATATTTTTTAGCTTAATGCATCAAACTCATTAATATTTTTAATTTTAAGAAAATATTAAAATCAAAGCTCTAGACTGTAATTTATGCCCTTTAGAAAGAATTTAGAAAAAAGCAACATTAAAGATAAGATTTTAAGTGAATGGAACACTAATCCCAACTTACACCAACCAAGTACAAATGGGTATTTAGCTTCATGGAGATTCATTCATGGTTGGTGATGGTGCATGAGTAGGCTAATAGAGGAAGAAAGACCATATGTTCATTAAGAAGAAATTGGGAGAAAAAATAAGCTAAGTTTAAATTTGTAATGATAAGAGGATCTTGATTGAATTATATATATATAGTTCATATGAGAACCAAGGATAACATACTAGAGTAAATAAGCTTCGATAATAAAGGAATCTTGTAAGTATGGGGAAGAAAAATATATCAAACTAAATGCACTACCAAAAGATAGATCAATTGGGATTTTTTTATAGGAAAGTGTGATATTTAATTGAAATCCTAATGTATTAATGTTGTATCTTCAACAATCTTGGAATGAGTACTTGGATGCCTATGTTGTCAAAAGATATTATTATTTTACTATTAATTCTCCTCATGTTGAAATTTCCATGAACTAGTTAGGATGCAAATCTCCACCACTAAGCTACCCACCCACTTTATGACAAGTCAATTTACGATTTAGGTATGCTAATTTTTTTGACACCTTCTTCACATTGTGAGATATTACCAAATAATTATAATGGTCATTTGGTTTTGTGTGGATCATGAACCATGTAAGGGTGTGTTTATTGATCTTACTCACCAATAAAATGTATGCATTGAATAATTTTTGTTTTATCATCATTTTATCAACAAGCATATGCATATTTGAGGGTTTATTTAAAATTGACTAATGATATGTTGATTGAAACTATAGGATACATTATTTTACCTTAATTTTTTGGTCTAAAAGATGAGGGAAGTTCTTATTCTATGTCATATTCTTTCTTCTTTAGATGTATCTCATATTTTATTTGGGTATCCATGGATAAAGCAATATCAAGCAACATCATCTATGTCATGCCATTAAGGTATCAAATATGTTTGAACACTAGTAAAGAGGTTACAATTGCAAGAGATCCGTATATGCCTTTATTTTAGATTAAGTCATTTAACCTTAAATAATTTTAAGAACATACATAAGGATCCTCTATATAAGTGCAATGATTCTTTGCCTAATTTGTAAAATTTTCAAAAGGAATAACAATAGTGGGAAAATCAAGACAAGATGCAACAATTTAGAATTCTTAAAGGGTTTACAATTATTAGAGCCAAAGTAGGTTATATTTTGGTTTTATATTATAAAATGATTCAAGAATCTATAAGGCCAAAAGAACCATAAGCATTGCAAACTTTAGTTTAGAAGCATAAGGGATTGGATATTTTCATTCCTAAACATGGTTTTCATTAAAAAAATTACTCATGTAGCAAACACACTATATAATTCACAAAGAAGATTAGGGTTTTTAGCTTCATTTGTTATATGGAGATATTTTATTGTAATGTACGTAATCAATGATATGATTCTTGATTTTTTATAAGATTTAATATTATAACACCTTAACAAATCAAGCTATGACTTTCATGGTTCACTCCTACATGTATGAAATTTGCATTTTCATCTACAAGTTTGACCTTAAATTTGTAGTTTTAAAATTATTTTGTGAGTTTGACCCTACATTTCTAGTCTTTAGGAATGTATTTATCTCCATTTTTTAGACTATGTTGAGAGCCATTATAATGTTTTTTTGCACTAACTTTCGAGGAAACTCGTTTTTCCTTACTCAAACCCTTGGATTATGCAAAACGGGGAAGCAAAATACTATATTAAAAATGCTTTAAAAACTTTCAAACAAGTGCAATTTGAATTCAACAAATTTAAAAAAAATTGCATATAGGGTTTCGAAATTAAACAAATATATGCATTTTGAACTAAAAAAAAAAAGGAATTTTAAATACCTCATGCTCAATAGTCGAATTGGAATGATGAAGTTTGAAGAGAGGACCCGAAAAATGCTTTTTCCGGTGAAATAAACTTTGTTGGGTCGCCGTTCAGATGTTGTTCGCTGCGCGCAGGGAGACAGTGACTTCACTGGAAATTCACAGTAAAAATGAAAGTGAAAGCCTTTTTTCTAATTTTGTCATATTCAAGGGGTTCGGCCGAACCTGGGTTTGGCCGAACCCACTTAAATAATGTTTTTTTAATGGGTTTTTCAATGGTTCGGCTGAACCAGGGGTTTGGCCGAACCATATGGCTCGACCGAACCATTTCAATGGTTAGGTCGAGCCATATGGTTTGGCCGAACCCAGTTGATATGGAGAGGGGGAAAAATTCAAAATTTCCTTCCTCTCCAAAAGTGTAAACCACTTATGTGGCTTCACCCACCTAACCTAAATAAAAAAAAGAGTTTCATCACATTTGTAAATGAAGTATATATAGAAGAGTACATATATTCCTTCTATGATAAAAGAGATATATTATATAATCAACAAATGGAAAAAATGTGTGTTGAATGGATATTGTAGAATATACACTATAAATACAACTTATGATAAGGAAGATGAAATGTGCAAATGTCCACCACATGAAAAATCCATAAATCAAAGAATAGATAGGTGTTTAGAACTTCAAGATAATAGATTATCTCATATTGTTGATGATACTAAACGAATGTGTTCATATGTTCAATCAAACGAACATGAACCTAAATATTTACTTTGTGTCCCCCCAGAATTCAACTCCTTTGAGGGGTGTGATGACATTGGCCACCTTGTTGAAGGTAATTGCACACACATGGATGAGATGGATTGTTGCATACTTTTAGATTAGTATGTTATGAATATTATTGTATAATTTACCAATGATGTTGTTGAGGGATGACATATTGGCACTCCATTTGAGTCCCCTAAACATAGTCTTATATATGAGGAGTTTCTTGCCTTGTCAACTATGATGACAATGAATTTGATGAGATCTTTATTGTTTGTGACTACTCTAATGAAGACCAATTGGATATTTTTATTTCATAGGAAGAATGTGTTGACGTGTTTTTCAATCACTGTCAACTTAGATAAAATTCATAGTGAACTTAATCTCTCTTGAAAGAAAATTAAATTATGGAACATAATTTAATCATCTCAAGGCTTCAAATTTTAGGTCTTGACTTAAAGGGTAACTCATAAGTACAATGTGGATACTGGTCAATAAAGGGACTTATGTGCTTGGAGACTAAAAAATAGGGTTAGATATGAAAAATAAATTCTTAACTCACATATTCCACCCTAAATAAGTACTTTATGATCCATAATTTGATTAATTTTTTTATATTTTGGAACACTTTATCATCTAATCTATAATATATTGATGCTTTGTATCTTTAAATTTATATTTATATTCTCTTCAATTGATTGCAATGATTCTTAGCATGATCATTTGGAGGAGAACGTTATTGAGAAGGCATAATAATTTGTAACAATGATGAACATAAGGAAAGATGCCTTGTATGATAAACCTACAACCCCATCAAACACTATAAATAGTGTAACATACCAACCCTTATTGAAGTAAAAATTTCTAATATTTCACCTTACGATTAAATAAACTATGTAACAAGCCATTGTAATAAAAAAATTCTATTCTTTATTGAAAATATGTACAAATAGAGATGCATATCATAATACAATAAGGATCCCTTTTTATTTCAACAATTTCATAAGTTACATCAACATAAGAATGTATACATTTACATACATAGCTCAATGAGCTTTGGAACAAATAGTTGTAAGATGGTCCAGGATCCTTCCTTTCAAATCTTGGTTCTTTTGTCACCTGTTGTGGAGGAGAAGCATCACTTAGGTGTTTTTCCACCAGCCACAGACTCTTAATGCAGTCCCCCACACATCTATAATTTGATAGATTTCCCTTCCCTTCAACGAAGGTGTTGGAAGAGTAACTGATAACGACAACCAACTAAGCATAGTGTTGTGTCCTACATAACTAGAACTGTAGTACCCCTCCGTTTATGCTTATGCTTTCTGTTGATACTTTTTCATACTGTTAGACTTATGATGTTTTGTTGGATACTTTGATCGCTGGTTTTGAGCGATGGTGGATTATTCTGTGACATGATGATACTTTGTGTGATGTTTATTGTTTTCAGACATGATATTATTTAGTGTAGATGTTACTTTTAGTTGTTTATGGATATGCACATGTTTATGATGGACTAACAATATTTATTGAGTCAGTTTTCTGTGAGTGTATTGGTGTGGAGAACAGAATCGCATCACTTGCTTGCAAGTGCCCTGCGATATCTGTGATTTTCTCCGCACGGTGTGTTTGTTTAATGCTTTATATATATATACATGTATGCATGTTGTTTGCTCGGCTGCAGGATTTGCAGGTACATGACACCGACTCCACCTGTGTAATCAGGTCTAAGCGTGTCAAGACTCAACAGAAAATGTTGAACGGGAGATAGTAGTTAGGTTTATCCTAGTCCGGTCTTTAACCTTAGATTTAGTACAATGTCAGTTTCAGTTTTGAGTTATAGGTTGTATTGTGCTTCTGTTGGTTAAATCATTTTTGAAAGGTAAATATTGGTTAATTTTAAATGTTTGTTATTGTGCTTTATTTATTGTTATTTAATTAATATTTAAATATGATTGAAATTTATTTACTTGATTATTTAATACATTAGTTAGTTTATTTAGTTAAATAGTTGATCTTTAAAAGGATTTAACTATTTTAATTAAATAAATAAATAAATTAAATTAAATTATTAAGTGCATAAATTATATTATATTTAAATGAAATAGAAAATTATAAATTAAAATAATATGCATGTAAATTAAATTGTGATTGGAAGTTGATTTTTAGTATTTAAATTAAATAAATAAGTTATTTGCATGCAATTGGAAAATTGATTTTTAAATTTTAAATTTAATAGATTAATTAAATTACATGCAAATTTTTAAATGGCAAAACTTGCTGAGAAGTGGAGAAGATATTTTCTCAACAACTTCTTGACAAGTGTGTGAGTGCCATTATTGCAAAAGGTTGTTGAAAAATTTAACGGAGGTTATTGGGGATCTCGGAAAAAAATTGACAGAGGCTATTCAATTTCCTCACGGGGAAATTATCAGAAGCTTTTGCAAAATTTTCTTACTGTGATAAAAATTGAAATCTTTGAGAAGTTGTATTTCTCTGTTTATTTTGGTTTATTTTCGAATTGGAAGATCCTTCAAAGGATCTTGGTGGTTGGTGATTCTGGATTTAGTTTCTCGGGAAGGATTTGGTGGTTACAAGAAACAGAGGCTTCAAAGCTACAAAGATTTTCTTCATTAGTTAGCAGGGAAACACAGGTATTTTTCTTGTTATTATTATCATTTTGAAATTGTTTCTTTTTAAAGAAAGAAAAACTTGAGAAAATATAAGTTTTCTTGTTTCCTGTGTTCTTCTCGGGAATTTAGTAAAAAAAAATCTCTGTTAAAAGTATTGTATTTTGAAAAGAATTGTTTGAATGGGAAATTGAAAATTTCTGGGTAAAGTAGGTTTGGAATTTAAAAATAATATTGTGTTTGTTTTCTGTCAAAACCTGGGAAATTTGTAAAAAAAAAATTCCCCAATTTTCATTATGAAAACCCCAAGAAAGTTTTACAGTTTCCTTATATTTAATTGTGAAAACCTGATTATATATATATATATATAATGTTTGGACTGTTAAATTATGTGGATAAAATTCGCCATACTGGCATAATTCATTATATGTAATTTACCTTTGAAAATTGTTAAATTCCATCACACGCTGTACGACGATTTTTTATTAAAAAAATTGATTTAAAAAAAAACCAGAGGGTTTGGGGAGGGCCAAAACCCTCCCCTCTCCCCATATGGAGGGCGCAGCCCTCATGGCTGCACACAGCAGCCACCAGGGCTATTGGGCGCAGCCCTGTAAGGGCCGCGACCTTCTCCATGAAGGTCACGGGCAGCGCCTTTGGAAAACCTCTGTTTTAAAATTGTTTTAATTAAAATTTATTTATTCCGTTTTATAATACGGATAGGATTTAACGAAATTCGTATTTGTTTAAAGTTTTTAATAATATTTAATTTATAAATATTTGATTTGTATGTATTGTGATTTGAAATTATAATTATATATATTTATATATATATATATATAATTATATAATTGTGTTTTGAAAAATTATGAGGAAATAAAAGAAATTTAAATTGTATATATATATATATACATTATTTCTTTTAAAATAATGATGTTTTAGAAATATATTAAATAAAGGTTGAGAAAATTATAGTGAAATATATATAGTAAGATTGTGAAAGTCAGCAAGATAGATTAAAGGAAGTAGTTATTTTCTTGTTTAATAAAAGATCTATAATTAAGGCAATTTGCAAATATGTTTATTTTCAAACTGATTGATACATGGATTTAGTAAATCCAAATTGTAGATGTATTATTTGATGATTTGATTTCAGTTGTGTGTTTAAATGGGGAAAATGGGAAAGAATGTAATTTTCTATTTTAAAGTCTTCCAGATGAATTTTGAGAGTGGGAATTTTGGGAATGTTAAGTTGATATTGTTTGTAAATCAAATTATGTATATGGTTTTGTTTAGAGGTTGACATCTGTATTATGAACACTGAAGGTTGTTCGTTATAATGTGATTGGTCTTTTTATTGGTATGGGTTAGATGTACACCTTGTAAACCATAGTCTTGAAAACATAGTTTCCCATGTTATGTTTAGGGGAGTGGCTAGTTGTAAGGGCCGACACACAAAGTGGTGTCAGGGTAACTTACAATTAGTTAAGTAAGTCAGTGAAAACTAAATGACACATTAGATAGAGTTAAAAACACTTAACAAGAGGTACATGCCTCACTTATGACTCTTGAGCTTCCATAGTCTTGAGTATAAGATGAGAAGGCCTGGAATGGCAAAATCGGTGTCTCGTTTTCTTAAGAGATATACGATTCCGCAACTGTATGCAATAGGGGTCGGGTTTCGTAAGAGGTTGCCAGGGTAACCCAAGGATTGGGGGCCGGGACCTAGGAAGAAACACCAGGGTAACCATTGCATCATTGTGATGACACTCCACCTAGAATAACAGTTAAACCTTGTATTTGTGTTTCAAATCAATTGTCAAAATCTGGAAGCAATGTAACCAATAGTTGGTATGTACTAGTGTCTAGGGTTAGTAGATTAGGTCTAGGTAGCCTTATTACTATCTCCTAGCATGGGGGGTGGACCTACGGGTACCACATGGTTGGGTGGAACGTGCACCTTACTCTGTTGGGTCCCCAGTTTGTTCGTTGCATTGAGCGCTTCATGGATGGAGAGCTCACACATGGACTTCTGTTATACTTTCATCATTGTATAGTGTAACATGTATTTGAAAACATCCCTCAAATGTATAAGAGGTGATCATTTGTAAAATTGATGAGTAATCTAATAACATAACAATGCAATGTATGGAAAACATGTTGTACTTTATTATATCTTGAATGGAAAAATTTATCATTATGCAATGTTATCTTTATGTTTTGAATTATTATGTGCAATGCGAAATACTCAAAGTAGTGTAACGTCGTTTAACCTAAGAATGTATGCAACTAATTAACTTATAATTAGTATTTAAAAAAAATTATTACACTTTTATATCACTTTTGCAACATTCTTAGGTTATTAAGACGGGGCATTACAGATTGGTATCAGAGCCAAGGTTACAAACACTGGACGCTCTGGGTAATCTAGAGCCCATTAGGTTGACCTAGTACGTAGTGTCGCAACTGATAACCTTGGTTGAATAGTATCTAAGACTCATAATTGTTATGTGTAGGAACATGCCTAGGCGAGGAGGAAGAGGTCGTGGTAGAGGTAGAGGTGGAGGCCGTGAGCCAATCCCTCAGGTTACTCCCCCTCCTAGCCCTCACCATAGTGACCAAGCAGAACAGATGGGTCAGAGGAATGAGGGACAGAATCCCGAACAGTCAACAATAGGGTTCGAGATCGTCCACTTTTAGAGGAGGTCCTAGCTCATCTTGGACCTAGACAGGTAGATGAGCAGGAGGTTGTGAGAGAGAGGGATAGATCCCCTAGGAGAGTAGATGACATAGCACATCAGGATTATCATTCTTTGGTCACATGAGGGATTTACTGAGAGCACGTCCTCCTACAACTGATAGTTGGAGGGAGAGTTAGGCGGTCTAGTTCTTGGATTTGGGGTAGATGCTTTGCCATGCACCCTTGCGGGGAGCAATACGGGTGCAGTCATATTATGCGCGAAGTTAAGCCTCATGGTGAAGCATCCTAGAGGAGCGGCTCCACATAGATATTTGTTACGTGTCTTGGGAATGTTTCGAGAGGTTCAGTACGGTTCCTTTGAACAACTTTGAGCAGCGTAGAGCATTAGTTCCATGATCTCGTCGGTTAGCTCTTTACGTAGAGCAATACGAGCATTAGGTTCACGAACTCAAGCGGTATCTTTGTTATTGGCGATGATGAGCCTATCTAGTACAACATTTCATTAGGGCTTAAATGCGGTATCGATGGTGTGTTCGAAGTCTTTGAGCCAAAGACATGGAAGTAAAGCATGGAGAACATAGTTGAGGAGAACCTTATTATGGCTTTGGGTGGGCACAGGGGAGTGCAGATTGGGAGTGCTCCTGCAGCAGGTTTTAGTCCACGGGGTGGACAGGCACAGACAGGTGGTTCTTCCAAGAACCAACAGACACCTACAAAGGGTGGGCAGCAACAAAGAACACCTCAAAAGAACAATAACCCTCAACCACAACAACAAAACAATCCTCAAACAGGAAAGGGTCGTAACTGGTGGTGCAACAAGCGCAATAGGCAGGATCAGCCTGCGCAGAGTGCTCAGTCTACCGTTAGTAGAGGTAGTTTTCAGCAGTCCAATGCACCTTCGGGTGGCAGAGGATTTGGTAGAGGCACAGGCACAGGTTGTTATTCTTGTGGGCAGCATGGGCACATAGCTAGGCAGTGTTCGATGAGAGGTTCCACTGGTTATGGGTCTCGACCTACAGTTTTAGAGCCTACAGTGGGTGATGCAGGCCGAGCTCATACAGTATATGCAGCGGTTAATGACCGCCAAGCCGATCACCAGAATACGGTGGTCGAGACTTCAGGTAAGTTAAATGGTGTTAATGTATCTATTCTTTTTGATTCTGGAGCCACTGACTCCTTTATTTCACTGACCATTGTTGACCGTTGTGGTCTTGTGGTGGTAAAAAAAGGTGGTAAATGGCAAGTTGAATTCACCTCAGGGGTGAAAGTAGCAGTAGATAACTTAGTACATAACTGTGAACTTAAAATAGGAACGTTAACTACCTTAGTAGATTTATATGTTACACTCTTAGGATCGTATGATATAGTACTAGGTATGGATTGGTTAGCATCTTATCATGCTGTAATTGACTGCCGACTCAAGACAGTTAGTTGCATTAATGATTTAGGTGCGAAAGTGGAAATCGTAGGTATTCAAAGACCTATCTCTTTGCGGATGATATCTGCTATGCAATTAAAGAGATGTCTTCGTCAGGGATGTCAACTGTTTGCAACAACAGTTATGGATTTAGATGAGGGTGAGAGTCGAGAGGTATCTCTTGATGATCATCCTATTCTTAGGGAATTCACGGATGTGTTTCCCGATGACATTCCTGGAATGCCACCAAAAAGGGATATTGACTTTAGAGTTGACCTAGTTCCTGGAGCTGAGCCTATTTCTAGAGCTCCTTATAGAATGACGACTCAGGAATTAGAGGAACTTCGTATTCAGTTAGAGGAACTTTTAGAAAAGGGTTTCATTCATCCAAGTGTTTCCCCTTGGGGAGCACCTGTCATCTTCGTGAAGAAGAAGAACGAATCTCTTAGGCTGTGCATTGACTATCATCAATTGAACAAGGTTACGATTAAGAACCGTTATCCTTTGCCGAGAATCGATGATCTTTTTGATCAAGTTAAGGGAGCTAATGTGTTCTCCAAAATTGATTTAAAATCCGGTTATCATCAATTACGAATAGCTGAAGCAGACATCCATAAAACTGCTTTTCGAACTCGTTATGGGCACTACGAATTCATAGTGGTACCATTTGGGTTAACAAACGCACCATCTATATTCATGAGTTTGATGAATGGTGTATTTCGTACATACCTTGATCGCTTTGTCCTGGTATTTCTCGATGACATTTTAGTCTATTCGAGGAACATGAAGGAACATGAAGAACACTTGAGACAGGTATTGCAATGTTTAAGAGAAAACCAATTGTATGCAAACCTGAAGAAGTGTGACTTCTTTCAACCTGAAATTAAATACCTTGGACATGTGATATCTGGAAAAGGTATTGTTGTGGATCCTTCAAAGATCCAAGCCATAGTTGATTGGCCCGCACCTACTAATGTAGGTGAAATTCGTAGTTTTATGGGTCTAGTTGGCTATTATAGACGTTTTGTAGAGGGTTTTTCTAGAATCGGTCATCCTATTACTTCTCTTCAGAGGAAAGGGAAGAAGTTTGTTTGGACAGAATAGTGTCAGTTAGCTTTTCAGACTCTTAAAGAAAAGTTGACTAATGCACCTATACTTATTGTTCCTGATCCTACTAAGGATTTCGTAGTTTGTGCGGATGCATCCTTAGAGGGTTTGGGAGCAGTCTTGATGCAAGATGGGCGTGTGGTTGCTTATGAGTCTCGTAAACTCAAGGACCACGAATTAAACTATCCTACTCATGACCTAGAACTAGCTGCGGTAGTGCATGCATTAGTTCGTTGGAGGCATTTCTTATTAGGTCATCGCTTTGAACTTCATACTGATCACCGTAGTTTGCAATACATTTTTACGCAACCTAACTTAAATGCAAGGCAACGACGGTGGATGGAGTTCTTGTGTGAGTACGATTTTGAAGTAAAATATGTTCAAGGCAAAGAGAACGTAGTGGCTGACGCTCTTAGCCGACGTCGACATGAGATCTCTGCTACTACTCTTGAAGTTGATTTGAGAGGTCAAATAGTAGCTGCACTTCCTACTGATAGATTATATCAGGAAGTGAAGTCAGAGATTGAATCGGGTAGACCTTTAGAAGGTCGATTTGAAGGTTATGTCCTAGAATCGGATGGTATATTACGAAATTTAGGTCGCATTTATGTACCTCATGTAGAGAGTCTTCGTACATTAATCATGACTGAAGCTCATCGAGCTCCGTATTCAGCTCATCCAGGTGTCAAGAAAATGCATGCCGATCTTAGGCAGTTGTATTTCTAGCTTGGTATGAAACGTGATATTGCTGATTATGTATCGAGATGTCTTGAATGCCAGTGAGTTAAAGCTGAGCATCATCATCCTGCTGGATTATTGCAGCCACATCTCATTCCTGAATGGAAATGGGATATTATATCCATTGATTTTATTGTTGGGTTACCTACGTCATCACATCGACATGATGCCATTATGGTAACTATTGACCGTTTGACTAAAGTAGCTCACTTTTCACCTGTACGTTCATCTTATAATGCTTCATCTGTAGCTAGGATATTCATGGAGGACATCTTTAGATTACATGGAATTCCTCGAAGGATTATATTGGATAGAGATCCTGTATTTACTTCAGCCTTATGGACTTCATTGCAACGTGCTTTAGGTACACAGTTGAACTTTAGTTCAACGTATCATCCTCAAACTGATGGTCAAACTGAAAGAGTTAACCAAATATTAGAGGATATGCTTAGGATGTATGTAATGGACCAACAATCACGTTGGGAGGATTACTTGTACTTAGTAGAATTCGCTTATAACAACAGATATCAGAGTTCCATAGGTATGCGACCATATCAGGCATTATACGGTCGTCCTTGTCGAACTCCACTTAGTTGGGAACGACTTGAGGATAGAGTGTTGCTTGGACCTCAGATGCTTCGAGACATGGAGCAACAGGTTGACCGTATTAGAGAGCATTTGATAGCAGCTCAGGATAGGCAAAAGAAATATGCCGATGTGCATAGGATTGATCGACAGTTCGCTGTTGGTGATAGAGTGTTTCTTTGAGTGCGACCGCGAAAGAGTCCAATCAGTTATGGAAAAGGCTCTAAACTTGCACCTCATTTTGTAGGACCATTCGAGATCTTAGAGAGAATTGGTCCTGTGGAATATCGACTCGCCTTACCACCCAGTTTGTCTCGTATTCATGATGTTTTTCATGTGTCAGTACTTAGACCATATCATCCCGACATATCTCATGTACTTGATTGGAATGCGTTACAGGTAGAGGACGGGCAGCTGGCTTTGGAGCCCGTGGCCATTCTTCAGCACCGGACGCTCGGTCTCAGGGGTCAAGACGTTGATCAGGTGAGGGTCCAATGGGATCCTAGCTATGAGGCTTCGGCTACCTGGGAGGATGCGACACACATGAGGGAACTTTATCCCTATCTGTTCGCAGGCTTTCAGGAGCAAGCCTGATCCTAGGGGGGGAGGATGTAGTACCCCTCTGTTTATGCTTATGCTTTCTGTTGATACTTTTTCATACTGTTAGACTTATGATGTTTTGTTGGATACTTTGATCGCTGGTTTTGAGCGATGGTGGATTATTCTATGACATGATGATACTTTGTGTGATGTTTATTGTTTTCAGACATGATATGATTTAGTGTAGATGTTACTTTTAGTTGTTTATGGATATGCACATGTTTATGATGGACTAACAATATTTATTGAGTCAGTTTTCTGTGAATGTATTGGTGTGGAGAACAGAATCGCATCACTCACTTGCGAGTGCCCTGCGATATCTGTGATTTTCTCCACACGGTGTGTTTGTTTAATGTTTTATATATATATACATGTATGCATGTTGTTTGCTCGGTTGCAGGATTTGCAGGTACATGACACTGACTCCACCTATGTAATCAGGTCTAAGCGTGTCAAGACTCAACGGAAAATGTTGAACGGGAGATAGTAGTTAGGTTTATCCTAGTCCGGTCTTTAACCTTAGATTTAGTACAATGTCAGTTTCAGTTTTGAGTTATAGGTTGTATTGTGTTTCTGTTGGTTAAATCATTTTTGAAAGGTAAATATTGGTTAATTTTAAATGTTTGTTATTGTGCTTTATTTATTGTTATTTAATTAATATTTAAATATGATTGAAATTTATTTACTTGATTATTTAATACATTAGTTAGTTTATTTAGTTAAATAGTTGATCTTTAAAAGGATTTAACTATTTTAATTAAATAAATAAATAAATTAAATTAAATTATTAAGTACATAAATTATATTATATTTAAATGAAATAGAAAATTAGAAATTAAAATAATATGCATGTAAATTAAATTGTGATTGGAAGTTGATTTTTAGTATTTAAATTAAATAAATAAGTTATTTGCATGCAATTGGAAAATTGATTTTTAAATTTTAAATTTAATAGATTAATTAAATTACATGCAAATTTTTAAATGGCAAAACTTGCCGAGAAGTGGAGAAGATATTTTCTCAACAACTTCTCGACAAGTGTGTGAGTGCCATTATTGCAAAAGGTTGTTGAAAATTTTTTACGGAGGTTATTGGGGATCTCGGAAAAAAATTGACAGAGGCTATTCAATTTCCTCACGGGGAAATTATCAGAAGCTTTTGCAAAATTTTCTTACTGTGATAAAAATTGAAATCTTTGAGAAGTTGTATTTCTCTGTTTATTTTGGTTGATTTTCGAATTGGAAGATCCTTCAAAGGATCTTGGTGGTTGGTGATTCTAGATTTGGTTTCTCGGGAAGGATTTGGTGGTTACAGGAAACAGAGGCTTCAAAGCTACAAATATTTTCTTCATTAGTTAGCAGGGAAACACAAGTATTTTTCTTGTTATCATTATCATTTTGAAATTGTTTCTTTTTAAAGAAAGAAAAACTTGAGAAAATATAAGTTTTCTTGTTTCCTGTGTTCTTCTCGGGAATTTAGTAAAAAAAATTCTCTGTTAAAAGTATTGTATTTTGAAAAGAATTGTTTGAATGGGAAATTGAAAATTTCTGGGTAAAGTAGGTTTGGAATTTAAAAATAATATTGTGTTTGTTTTCTGTCAAAACCTGGGAAATTTGTAAAAAAAAAATTCCCCAATTTTCATTATGAAAACCCCAAGAAAGTTTTACAGTTTCCTTATATTTAATTGTGAAAACCTGATTATATATATATATATATAATGTTTGGACTGTTAAATTATGTGGATAAAATTCGCCATACTGGCATAATTCATTATATGTAATTTACCTTTGAAAATTGTTAAATTCCATCACACGCTGTACGACGATTTTTTATTAAAAAAATTGATTTAAAAAAAAACCAGAGGGTTTGGGGAGGGCCAAAACCCTCCCCTCTCCCCATATGGAGGGCGCAGCCCTCATGGCTGCACACAGCAGCCACCAGGGCTATTGGGCGCAGCCCTGTAAGGGCCGCGACCTTCTCCATGAAGGTCACGGGCAGCGCCTTTGGAAAACCTCTGTTTTAAAATTGTTTTAATTAAAATTTATTTATTCCGTTTTATAATACGGATAGGATTTAACGAAATTCGTATTTGTTTAAAGTTTTTAATAATATTTAATTTATAAATATTTGATTTGTATGTATTGTGATTTGAAATTATAATTATATATATTTATATATATATATATATAATTATATAATTGTGTTTTGAAAAATTATGAGGAAATAAAAGAAATTTAAATTGTATATATATATATATACATTATTTCTTTTAAAATAATGATGTTTTAGAAATATATTAAATAAAGGTTGAGAAAATTATAGTGAAATATATATAGTAAGATTGTGAAAATCAGCAAGATAGATTAAAGGAAGTAGTTATTTTCTTGTTTAATAAAAGATCTATAATTAAGGCAATTTGCAAATATGTTTATTTTCAAACTGATTGATACATGGATTTAGTAAATCCAAATTGTAGATGTATTATTTGATGATTTGATTTCAGTTGTGTGTTTAAATGGGGAAAATGGGAAAGAATGTAATTTTTTGTTTTAAAGTCTTCCAGATGAATTTTGAGAGTGGGAATTTTGGGAATGTTAAGTTGATATTGTTTGTAAATCAAATTGTGTATATGGTTTTGTTTAGAGGTTGACATCTGTATTATGAACACTGAAGGTTGTTCGTTATAATGTGATTGGTCTTTTTATTGGTATGGGTTAGATGTACACCTTGTAAACCATAGTCTTGAAAACATAGTTTCCCATGTTATGTTTAGGGGAGTGGCTAGTTGTAAGGGCCGACACACAAAGTGGTGTCAGGGTAACTTACAATTAGTTAAGTAAGTCAGTGAAAACTAAATGACACATTAGATAGAGTTAAAAACACTTAACAAGAGGTACATGCCTCACTTATGACTCTTGAGCTTCCATAGTCTTGAGTATAAGATGAGAAGGCCTGGAATGGCAAAATCGGTGTCTCGTTTTCTTAAGAGATATACGATTCCGCAACTGTATGCAATAGGGGTCGGGTTTCGTAAGAGGTTGCCAGGGTAACCCAAGGATTGGGGGCCGGGACCTAGGAAGAAACACCAGGGTAACCATTGCATCATTGTGATGACACTCCACCTAGAATAACAGTTAAACCTTGTATTTGTGTTTCAAATCAATTGTCAAAATCTGGAAGCAATGTAACCAATAGTTGGTATGTACTAGTGTCTAGGGTTAGTAGATTAGGTCTAGGTAGCCTTATTACTATCTCCTAGCACGGGGGGTGGACCTACGGGTACCACATGGTTGGGTGGAACGTGCACATTACTTCGTTGGGTCCCCAGTTTGTTCGTTGCATTGAGCGCTTCATGGATGGAGAGCTCACACATGGACTTCTTTTATACTTTCATCATTGTATAGTGTAACATGTATTTGAAAACATCCCTCAAATGTATAAGAGCTGATCATTTGTAAAATTGTATCTATTATTTGAACTACCTCATCGGATGGATGAGTAATGTAATAACATAACAATGCAATGTATGGAAAACATGTACTTTATTATATCTTGAATGGAAAAATTTATCATTATGCAATGTTATCTTTATGTTATGAATTATTATGTGCAATGCAAAATACTTAAGTCACTTATGGAATACTCAAAGTAGTGTAACGTCGTTTAACCTAAGAATGTATGCAACTAATTAACTTATAATTAGTATTTAAAAAAAAATTATTACACTTTTATATCACTTTTGCAACATTCTTAGGTTATTAAGACGGGGCATTACAAGAACTTTGTAATCCCACAATCTTGAACTAGCATGTAATACTGGATCATGGTGAACTGACAATGTAATCTCGGTAATCACACAATCTAGAGTGGAGTCTCAGAAATTCACACTACTTTGGCCAAAGTGTTCTCATTCAGTACTTCAAATGAAGGTCATCTATCACACACACTACTTAGGGCCGATTTGACTTAAGGCCATCTTAAAATATGCATAGTTATCTACTTCAATGGATAATCTATCACCCCAGAGATAACCTATCACCATCTTAATCCACTTGGAATAAACCTACTTAACAAGTAAGAACACAAGCTCCCCCCTATACTAGATATACAACCTAAGAGTAATCACAAGCTTTCCTAGTTAAATTAATAACTTAGATAAGTGCATCATATGTATCATACAAGTTCAATCATATCTAGTATGAACAATACCTATGATTAAAACCAATCTCCTATTATGGAGTATTAAAACCACAACATAAGAATAGCATAAAAGCTTCAAATCTCTTTTCAAAGATAATCTAATTTCTCTAAATGCCCACACTGGAAAAGACAACTCAAGCATATATGGAAGAAACATCATTCATAAGTAAAATAACGAAGAAGAAGAGATCCCCATGCATGTTATTGGGTGAAGCCACATAAGTGGTTTACACTTTTGTGGAGGAAGGAAATTTTGAAATTTCCACACTCTTCATAGAAAAGTGGTTCGGCCGAACCATATGGCTCGACCGAACCATATGGTTCGGCCGAACCCATGGCTCGGTCGAACCCAAAACCGAGCCAAATAAAAAAAACATATTAAGGGGGTTCGGCCGAACCCCCTTAATATGACAAAACCAAAAAAAGTGTGAAAGTGCTTTCACTTTCACACTTTCACTGTGAATTACCAGTCACTGTCCCTGCGCGTGGCGAACATAAACCGAACGGTGACCCAACAAAATTTCTCACCAACGAAAGCAAAGTTCGGGTCATTTTCTTCAAACTTCATCATTCCAATTCGCATAACGACCACTATTGAGCACGAGGTATTTAAAATTCCTTTTTTTTTAAGTTCAAAATGCATGTATTTGTTTAATTTTGAAACCCTATATGCAAAATTTTTTAAAATTTGTTGAATTCAAATTGCACTTGTTTGAACGTTTTTAAAGCATTTTTAATAGTATTTTGCTTCCCCGTTTTGCATAATCCAAAGGTTTGAGTAAGGAAAAACGAGTTTCCTCCGAAAATTAGTGCAAAAAAACATTATAATAGCTCTCAACATAGTCTAAAAAATGAAGATAAATACATTCCTAAAGACTAGAAATGTAGGGTTAAGCTCACAAAATAATTTTAAAACTACAAATTTAGGGTCAAACTTGTAGATGAAAATGCAAATTTCATACATGTAGGAGTGAACCGTGAAAGTCATAGCTTGATTTGTTAAGGTATTATAATATTAAATCTTATAAAAAATCAAGAATCATATCATTGATAACATTGTCTTCATGTAGTGTGTACAAATTGAAATATAATTGACTAAAACTATAAGTTACTCTTATTGAACAATTTCCTCATGTAGTGTGTATAAATGGAACCATTGATTGAAAATATAAATCAAACCATCAAGAACAAAGACTTGATTGTGTCTTCATGCCCTCAATTAATATCATTTACAAAGTTTGGTCTTGGAAACCATAAAATTAACAATTACATTCTCTACCCTATTATTTGATGTATTATAATGCAATTTTCTATACTACCAAGCAAATTCAATGGTCACAAGTTTGTAGAGACACTCTAGAAAAAGATCTATCATGTGTTTAAAATACTATTCATATTGTAACACTAGAGATTCTAAGTAATATGAGAATCCCTGCATAATTTTATATAATGTATTTTCATCATCACTAACTATAGTAGACTAGTTTCTATCACTATTCAATTCATCTTCTTTCATTAGTCCATCATGACTTGATTATTCATCCTCCTTTATATTTAGAGAATAAGAACAATATATAGAACCACTACAAAATCTTCACACATATCACTAAAAGTTGATGTTTGGTATAAATGTATCCACATGCAAACAAGAGCCACCTTTGGACATTACTATTATCAAAAGGACAAACCTTATTAGAGCGAGTGCAAAAAGATGTGGGGCCAAAAAGTGGCCACCCCACCTTTTGGCCCCATCATATTAAGTATCAAGCATTAATGTTGAGGTACGCTATTCGAGGAAACTTGAATGATGAGTAAGTGAAGAGAGAGTGGGACTTTATTGTTCACAAAGTGGGAAGAAATAAAAGCAAAGGAAGTGGAAATGGGAAACATGTAGAGAATATGGCAAAAATGGTGGAAATCAAGGAAGGATTAAAAGGAAAAGAAAGAGGGAAAAGGGGAGGATAGAGGCAAAAGGAGGAAGAAGGTAGTGCAAATTATACATTTTTGAAGCTTGTGAAATTCGAGTATGTAAACCTAATAGTTTTTACTTGGTGGTAATGAGGTATGATTTTTTATGAAGGTTCTTTTTAGTATTTTTATATGTAATGTAAGAGAAAAAGCTATTCTTGTATGAAATTCTAGAAATCATGTTAAAAAGCATTAGCTTGTAATTTCTACTATGTGAATGGAAATCTATTGCTCTACCTAGGACATTTAGAAGCTTGTGTTGCATTCATGAAGCCAAACATAGTAGATATTTTTTTTACTTTATGTGTGTTATTGGAGATAGGGTTTTAGTATATAGAACCATACAATAAAATGGGGTAATTCCTTGTTTGAACTAAAAACCCTACTATTTTTTAGTGAAGGGATAGCTAGCTATAACATTTTGACTTTCACTTGTGAGTCTAAACACCCATATGGGTTATTGTTGCTTTGTCTTATGGATTATGGTAGTAAATTCTTAAGATGTATGTAAATCTAGAAGACCAATGTTGAATATTTATTTGTTGATAGGCTAAATAGAGTTAGAATTAGTATGGGTTCATTACATGTATGCCATTCAACATTCATGCACATCATATATATGTGAGAGAGATAGTGATAAAGAGAGATAGAGATAAAGGGTAATATAGATAGATAGAATAATCACAAACCATTTGCTATGAATATGCACAAAATATTTATATATTGATCTTGATAAGGTCATGAAGACATACATAATACATCATGAAAATATCATATACAGTGACATGAGGCCAACATTGTCTCTTAGACTACAAAATATCACCAATATATATTCATGAAAATAGTTATGAATGTGTCATAAAGATATAAAAGTGTTTATGTATGTGTAGCAAATGCTATTAATGAAACATTATGCCTCTCTTTGCTTGACTAGAAACTGAACTTCGATCCCTTGAATTAGTTATTATCTTGCATTGTGTTGATTGTGTGTGCCCCTAACAATTATGCAACTCAACCTACACACACAAACATATTATAAAATTAGAGATTATACCAAAATTTATAAATAAATAAAATATTGTTTTAAAATGATATTAAAATAATAAACACACTTACAACAAACTAATACTCAACATCATCAACAAAGGGTTGTCCTCAAAAGAGGATGCTTACAAAACAAAACCAAAATGTGTGTGTATCCATATATACATATATATACATGTATGCATACACATATACATATACATACATGTATATACGTATACATAAATATACATACACACATACATACATACATACATACATATGTGTGTGTATTTATGTATACGTATATATGTATACATATATATATATATATATACATATAGAAAATAAATGTATGTATATACATATATACATGCATATATACATATGTATGTATACATGAATGTGTCTACATATCTACATATACATATATACATATATACATATTTAGATATGTGCATGTGTATGTATACATATGTAGATATATTCACATATACATGAATATGTATGTATAGTACATGAGTAATTTTTTTAATGAAAACCATGTTTAGGAATGAAAATATCCAATCCCTTATGCTTCTAAACTAAAGTTTGCAATGCTTATGGTTCTTTTGGCCTTATAGATTCTTGAATCATTTTATAATATAAAACCAAAATATAACCTACTTTGGCTCTAATAATTGTAAACCCTTTAGGAATTCTAAATTGTTGCATCTTGTCTTGATTTTCCCACCATTGTTATTCCTTTTGAAAATTTTACAAATTAGGCAAATAATCCTTGCACTTATATAGAGGATCCTTATGTATGTTCTTAAAATTATTTAAGGTTAAATGACTTAATCTAAAATAAAGGCATATACGGATCTCTTGCAATTGTAACCTCTTTGCTAAAATACTTTGGAACTAATAGGATTCAATTGTGTTTTATGACATAGGTCTATATTACCACAATGATGTATGTATAGGTGTACATTTTAACTTGGTTAGCTTTCCTAGCAAGTTCTTCATTACAACAATCACTCCACCTTGTCACTCAATCAAGCCCACTAGAACATATATTGGAATTTAACCTCTTTCATACTAAAAGAAAAAGTAATCATTAATTATATTTAATTTACCATATAATTTGATCTAAGTAATGCATTTTATAAGATCTAATTGGTGTATTTATAAAAACTATTTTGTGTTTTGGGCATAGGTGGTCCTAGAAAATATGCATAAATAATAAGATAGACTATGGATTATCTTTTAAATATTGTTCACGGTTTTTCATGTCATATTTTTATAGGAGGTCCTCATAATTGGTATTCTTGTATGGTATTAGAGCCAAGCTAGGTGCATTTGACACCTATGTTGTGGCTCAAGGGAGTGTGTTGGAGAAATGATACACACCTAAGTCATAAAAAGACTCATCACAATGTGAGTCATTAGCTCAATAGTAGAGCATCCTAACACCAAATGGGAGGTCCTAAGTTTGAATACTAGTTAGTCCATAGAAATTTCTATAAAAGTCGATCACTAGTACATAAGAAGAAGAATAAGTACCCTTATAATTTTTATTAATACCAACAAATTATCATTCCTCACATACATAGGCGAATCAATGATTTCAAGCTCGTCAACATGTATATGTACCTCAATCTCATGACCCTCATATAAAACCATTTTATTAGATTTATTTAGTGTAAAATATTTAAATTTTCATTAGGAGGAACAATTGAAGGATTGACCCCAATATTAACCCCCTCAACCTATTTTTTTTTTTATGAATCAAATCCTTAATCAATTATTCCTTAATCCCATAAAATGTTGAGTATAATTACAATTAACTCTACAATTTAATAACAAAATTATTTCTCATTATATTTTGGGAATAACTTTAGATTTATCTAATGGCCTAATAGGAGGAAGTGTAATCATGCAAGCACTAAGTAAATTTTGAAGCACATTTTACAAAGGAAAAAGTTGGAGGCTTTAGAGTCATAATTATATTAGAAACATTTATAATGTATAGTTTGTACAATGGTCATTTCCATTATTTTTACTATCCTTTTGGAAATAATTTTTCTTTTCAAATTTACAAGGGTAGGATGATGTAGATGAAGCATTAGAAGATCCATAATTAAGTGTGGTAGCCTCTAACAACTTTAGTTCTTTACATTCATCTCACTTGCACATGCAAATGTTAAGAATGTATATACTTTGTTGATCCTTGTTTATAGTCAAAAAATCTAAAATAATAAACTTCAATCTAACATTCCTAATATTTGCATTGGCCAATTTCAATATTAAAAAATAGACCCAAATGGAAGATAATACTATTAAATTTCATGGGAAGAACTTAGCCAATAACTTATCATCATACACAAAATCCAAATATGTAGCACTAAAAACCTTGAATGTGTCATGGGATCTCCTTTAACATTGTGCATCTCAAATCTAGGATCCAAAAATCCAAAAAAAAATGGATATGTAAAATTTTTAATAGAAATTGAATTGTGTTTGATTTTTATATGTACATGTCTTTTTTTGTTTCCATTAGGTAAGGAATCAACATTACTTTTCATCTCAACAAGCCTTTAAACATTAATGTCAAGGGTAGATAGAGGCACACTAGGATTAAGGACATGAATGAAAGTGGCAAGATGAGAAATCGAAAGTGGTGTATAAATTTGTCATGACATAATAAATGAGTGTGGAGTGACAAAGACTTGCATAGGAATATCACAGTGAGGGGAACATGGGAAGTGTAAACAAAACTAATGAGAACTAATGTGGAGACAAGAGAACTATGTGCATCATAATAAGTAAGCATGAGATGAGATCTAGGAAAAAGGAGAGGATAAATTTGGGGAGATTTGGTGGAAGGAGAAATAAAGCATAAGATAGATAGGAGTAAAACAATAAGGAGGAATACATGAAGAAGAAGCTTGGGATGGAGGGAAAATGGCACATCACTCAAAGGGATTGTTGAGCTTATCCTTTTACCTATTTAACTTTAAGTACTTTCTTTCCACATGGCTTATTAATCAACATAGTATATGAAGGAGATCAATGTGCTTATCCTTTTACCTATTTCATCTCTTTGTGTTCCGTGTTGTTTTTAATGTTTTTAATTAGAGTGCAGATGATGTTAATATACATTTAATGATGCATTTTTTATGTTCTATAATTTTTTGATGTTCTCAAGGCTATATAATTGAAGTTCATTTATGTTAACAACTATTAGATTAAATATTTTTATCCCCAATTATTTTCAAATGATTTTATACTTTAATCTTTGTATTCTTATTCTTTCTTTCATCGTTTCATTTAAAATTTGAACCATTTAAGGATGTTATGTTATAGATTAAAGTTGTCTTCCAATTCTTTTTAAATCAAGTTAATAGTATGAAAATATTATTGATGAGTAGATGAATTAAATTACAAGTTCTATTTTAGATTTGTATTCTTTTTATCTAGATATATTATTTACCAAAGTCTTATTGTTTTTTTAGGTGTACTGTATATATATAACATGGAAAATGTAGATCATGTTTCACCTGTGCTAGAATCTTTGTTTGCAAATACTACTAATGAGATAAAAAAATTAAGAGATTCATTAGCACAAGGTGCAAACCCAGGGATATATAGTGAACCATGCATGTTAATATTGCATAGTCTAGAAAAACTAAAAAATGAACTTGAGAGGACTAGTGCATATTCCCTAGACAGAGTGACTGCTATTCTTTCCCGCATGCGGAAGAAGTACATGGTGATGTTCCCCTTAAACAAATACAAGATAGTGTCACCAAAGAAATGATAAAAGCCACTTGTTTTCCATTTTATCAAAATGTGCGAAGTTAGGGGATACCAAGTCACCAGATGTGTTGATCATGCTATGGCCTCATTGATCTACCCACCATTTCTAGCAGCACATGGTATATACCCAAACAATGACCGATTCCATTGTATTTTGTTCAGCAGTTGTATCGAGGTCCATTTGGGCCTCAAAGTTAACTACCTAGACATTCCACCATATGTTGGTCAGGGGCGTGGTAGGATTGCTGATAGGCCCACCTATCGTCGAGCAGATAGACCACCCCCAATGTTTAGGGTATTAGTTGGTGATAGGTCTCCTGCTCTCACCCCAACTCTAGCCCCCATAGCAGATGAGGTTGTTGTTGCTTCCCAAAAGGAAGCAATTGACACTGTAGGTGACATTGCGGCTGCCACCACTAGGATATCTGATGATCATGTAGGTCAGTATTTGATATCTAGACATTCTCGATCCACACCATTTTCAGCACAGTAGACCACCATGGATCCTTTTACACTGACTGGCATCCCTACTCCTACACAGCTTGATGCACTTACAGGAGATATGGCACGCATGACTCTACATTGTTTGGCTGAGGACTTGTTGGAGGCATATGCCCACATTGCATCAGACAATGGGATTGGTATAGAGAATGTTAGAGATCATTTGAGACATAGAGGTCGTTCAGTTCCAGGATCCCATCACTCTCAGCCGACCACTAGTTCGCATCAGAATCCACCTACAGTTCATACGGTAGCTGCACAGACTATGGGTTTTACTGATATGTTGGTGGATTCACGGTTCATCCATCACTGGATCTCACCTTCATAGTCCTCTACATTCATCATTTAAACACGACATGGGATAGATCGGATGGATCACGGATATTGATTAGATAAGCTTGATCGTTTGAGTCCATATGGTGGAGAGATGTTTGGAAGGGACTTAGGTCATCCGATATGAGGATGATATTGCATGTATGTGTGCATGTGCATGTTTCAATTCTTTTTTCATTATTTTTTAAATTTCTTTTTTAACTAGATATTCATTTAAGTTGATATATGTGTGTATATATATTGTTGAGTGGACATACCTCGCCCTCCTAGCCTTAGTCGGATGGGTATTGCATGATGATGTGACTCGTGGATGAATACTATCGATTGGACTGTGAGTTTTCATAAAATATATGTATCGTAGATAAATACAAGTTGTAGATTGATATTTTAAAATACAAGTTCATTTAAAAATAAATTTCATAAAATTTATTTAATATAAATTAAATCTATTTAACACATCTTGTACACAATTTTATTTGCAGGGCTCGGCACATCCATTAGAAGCGGGACCGATGCGGATGGCCATTCGTCTAGGAGTAGACATTCTTATTAGACCATGCATTCTAGATTTATGATCTTTATCACATGTGTATTTGATTATATATGATGATCTTTAAAATAGTATTTGATATTTGATGATCTCTTACACTTGCTTATATGATCTAGACATACATTTGCTTGTTTTTTGATCTTTAGTATTAGACATTAGATGATCTTTAATTTACATTTTGCTTTTATGATATATGTACATATATTTTCTTATATGATATATACATATATTTGTCGCTTTGCTTATAATATGTGTTATGTTTATATTCTTTTACATATATGTACATGTGTTTGCTTATGGTTTAAACATGTTTACACATAATATATGTATGCGATTGCTTTAAATATTCAATATACATACATGTTTTCTTTTTTTATGACCTCTTACAACTTACATTCTTATATTCAATATACATTTGATCTCTAGTACAATTTTAGGGAAAATCAATGCCATTTTATAATTAAGTTCATTCATGTTGATCATAATAAATATTTTTAAAAAAATGACTTAAGCAACATGAACCATTGAGTTGAGAACAAGATATAATCTTTTTTGACAAGTAACTTGAAATTCAATTCAAATTATATCGAGCTATTATACGTTTCTTACAAGTAACTTGAAATTCAATTCAAATGTTTAATTAAGAAAATTTAATTCAAATTATACGGTCTCTATTATACATTTTCGACAACTAACTTGAAATTCAATTCAAATATAATTAAGAAAATTCAATTCAAATTATACCTCTAATATTTGTACATTTTTTGACACTTTACCAAAATTCTAAAATTACTAGATATGTTGTGCATACCTATGAATTAAATAACAACAAACTCCACAATGAAATAACATGTTTGTTTAGTACTTGATTCATTTAAACTAGAGGATCCAGTTATTCCATGTACACTTGAATAATTTTGATTCACTTGGATCACAGATTTTGGAGAAGTTTTTACACATTTATCAAGGAGGCAAATATTGGAGCTGGACAACTTTTCATTTTTATCAATCAAGGAAAATTTTGGAGGATAATTTAACTAAGTTGGTAGAGGACTTGTTTAGAGTCATATTTAAGTTGAAGAAGAAAATGGGGCAACAAAGGAAAAGAAAAAATGCATCTCAACGAAAATTGTCAAAAGAAGAAGAACAAAAGAGGCGTGATCAAAACTTGGAAAAGTATCATAGAAAGAAACAAGGTGCATGCTTGTTTCTTCTCTCTCTCACTCTCAAGTGTGTGTTTAGTACTCTTACCTTGAAGGTTTCTAACCATCATTGCACTTAAATGACTATAAATACTTTTAAATATCCTCAAGTCATCTTGGTCATTCAAGTTGCAATGTTTATATGATCCTTGACTCCAATTCCTTAAGCCAATTCTTTTTGTTTCAATATTTATAGTGTTTTGTGTCTTTCATTTTTTATTTTCATCACTTCAATGTTCTCAAATTATTTTTATGTTTTATGCTCTAGGGATTCCTCAAGCAGCAGTCGAGCCAAATCTAGATATTGGATCAAATGAATCTGTTGACGAACAGATGGACCTTGAAGTTAGGGAGGAGACCCAAGTTCAGACGATGCTTGTTGGAGAGGGGTCAAGATCACTTCCTTCTACTGGTATGAATGAGCATATAAAGTAACGAAACTTCTCACTTATAGCTCATCATGTTTTATCAATTTGTTTGCTTGCATACATAAACTTCCTTATATTTAACATCATCTCTCATTTTTGTTTGCAAAATATTTTGTGACACATGTGTAGGAAGGGCTCAACAAGCAGGAAGTTTTCATGCTCAAGTCGAGCAAAATGTAGACATTGGATCAAATGAATCCGCTCAAGAATGCATGGTCCTTGAAGATAGGGAGGAGGCACAAGTTGAAACAATGCATGTTGGAGAGGAGTCGGGATCACTTCCTCATACTCCAAGTATGGATGAGCATATAAAACTAGTTGAGAAGGTGGAAAAACAAATTTCTCATAGAAATTTAGATCATTTATGGATATGGGAGAAACTCAAATATTATGCCAACTAGCCTTATAATAAGAGAAAGAGGTCAATGACTAAATCTGTAAATGGAATGATCAATCATCATTTCAATCATCTTGATACACTTGAAAAAACCCAATTGTTATCAAGTTTACTTCTTCGTGATGAGCTGAAAGAGTCATTACAATTGTTGGGTGTGCATTCATCATCAAATAAGAAGAAACACATGGGATTACAAAAGGATATTGTTCAAAATGTTAAAAAGGGTTTAGATTCCATTGGGAAAGGATCTCGATCAGTGGATAAGGCCACTACAAGAGGGTGATGTTGACATCTATTGTACATCAAGATATAGCAAGAAAAAGAAAAATGTATGCACTTTCAATTGAAGGTGGTTATGGTAGAGCCACATTGATAAAATGAAAAGTTTTTGGATGAGAGTTTAGAAGAGGCAATTGGAGGCAATTATGTGTAGAGCTCCCCATTACGTAGGGATTGAAGATGTTGTTAGGAACTTGGTCTCAAGTTTTTGGCATGATCATACTGTCCATCATCAAATACTAGAGATGTTATGAGACACATGATTGGACCTAGTATTAATGAAAATCATATCAAACATTGGCTAGACATAACACAATTTGAGATGTATATGAACTTTTGTAATGCATATCCTCATATCAAGATGGGGCAAACAATGTTTCAAAGGTTAAAACCATATTATGTGAAGATAAACAAGTTTTTTGAAACTTGTTGTTGTCGTTATCATATTGAATTTGATCTCTACTATCAGGTGTTTCGAAAGATGAGAGAAGAAAGATGTGGGTTTCAAAATGCACCTCCTAAACAAGCAAGTTTGTTCATAAAGTCTATATTATGTGATCATGAAAATGGACCTCAAATAAATTACATAAAAAGAATTTGTGAGACATGTGGAAATTTAGCTAAATTTCCTTCAAGAATGAGGATACTGACCTAACAAAGACAATAAATTGTAAGAGGTAAGTATTATTTTTAGAGTTTATTTGTTTCAATTTCTCATAGATTGTTATTTGGATTCTCTTTAATGTAATGTTTCATTGATCAAGAGTGGTTTATTAGTTATTCACATATTTTTCTTATTACAGGGTACAGAGTATGTAAAGTTGCAAACAAATTTTGGGAAGAATCCTGAGTTGAACTATGTAGAAGATATTCTCATTGGAAAATTTATGGAGATTTTCAAAAATTGATACGACCATACATACAACATTCCTTTTTTGCTAAGTGGCAAGCACAACAATTCCAAACATTGAGAGATACTTTCCCACATGGAACAGTTCTATCAGTAGTTAACTTTGTAGAAAATTACTCCTTTGTACATCAAAGGGAGATTCAATCAGAGTATTACTTTTCCAAGTAGATCACTATTATGGTTCATGTGTGTGTTGTCGACATACCGCAATCACACAATTGGATGGTGTTGAGAATGCAGGATGAAACGAACCATTAAAAGAATATCACTTTTATATTAGTGATGATAAAGGCATGACACTTTTGTCCAACATTGTTTTACAATATTTTGAGAATTTGAAAGTAGGGTGTCAAATTTGAAAATCATTTTGTATGGTCAGATGGATGCGGCAATTCAAATCTTCACGGCCATTCTATGCACTTGTAGATATCATAAAATCTACAAAATACCACATGTTTGAAGTTTTTTTTAGAGTGGGAATGGAAAGGGTGAGCATGACGGAGTAGGAGCTTGCATCAAATGAGCTTTAAGAAAGTATCAAATGAGTTATCGGAGAGATCATCTAGACAATACACATGATGTTTGTTGAATGGTGCAAAACACTGCATCAAATAGTAATTGACACATCTTCAAGAACAAACAGGCACATTCCACATAGAGTGTTTTGGGAGATGCTCGGGTATGTACATTACATTAAATCAAAATTTGAATTTATTTAAATTTAAAATATATACATATTTCTTCTTCACATAAGTTTTGTTTGTATCTAGGTGAAGATCGATGCATGGATGCAAGAGGGTAGAAAAACAAGATCTTTGCATTGTGTTAGGAGTTTAGATAGTCGCCATGGATGGATATTAGACACAAGGGATTACTCTTGTTTTTGCACTGAGTGCATTGAGGGAAACTCTGATTATGCATGCAACAATAAAGAACTTGGATATGTTGCTAAATGGGATACATTGCCACTACTTGTTTCAGAAACATATGATGAAGACGAGGAAAAGATTTGAAGACATTCCTTTGATTTCAATTGATTATGACCATATTTCAGGATTGGTTAGAAAAGGTACTCGTGTAAGTTTTTAATTTAAGTTTTATTATATATATCTAGTTAACGATCTTTAGAGACAAATTTATAATTTTTTTAGATTTTTTTTGTGTAAATTTGGTGTATAGGAGATGTTTTTGCAGTCATAGCAGAGCCTGAAAACATTGAAGGTGTTAGCTATTATTTATTGCGTTGCCCAGAAGAGAGGAATAAGCTAACCGAACCTAAAACAAGTGATGGAA